>SNQJ01S0015104.1:63574-97368 GCA_010110895.2 Picea sitchensis | reverse complement strand
ACATGAGGCTTCTACCGTCTTATTTTGCTTTATATGATACATGTGATGTGTGATTTGGTTTTATAAATGTCTCATATATCTATCTAACACATAATTAGATAATGCATCAATCAATGTATTTAGACATCTAGGAATGTGTTGATACTCGATATAATCAAAATAACGTTCCGAGAGGTGAATTTGTAAATATACCTGTAACAAAGTAGGACTTAGAATAGCGTAGACATTAATTAACTGTAGCACCACTAGCTATGAATCAAGTCGTATAACCAGATGACAAATCCCAAGTAAGATAGCATCAGTCATCAATTAGATAACGATGCTATACTCTGCTATATTATTGGCCGTACGACTGAGGCAAACACCATGTAGACTGATAAGTTCATTTGTGGGTGAATAGATTTCTCATGAAGTAGAAGCTAGGTTCTGAGTACTACAAATAGTGCCATCAACGAAGCCAAGGTAGGGTAACGAAGACTCCGATATCTGAAAACCAAGAACAACGCAAGATAAGCGGTCGAGGGTAGAAACCGAATAATGAATAAAAAATGCACAAACGTAGCACACAATAGTATGATACAGTAAAATACAAGTACTCATGCCAAGATAGTCTAAGCATAGTACTTCTTCAAGTAAATCCCATTTCTAGGTTCACTCAAAGGAATGCCATCATAATCTACTAACTTGTAAGCTCCCTTCTCCAATACTCGTTTGACAATATAAGGGCCTCACCACATAGCCTCGAATTTTCCAGCTCCTAGCAAATCACGATCTTGTTCATAGAGGAGAACTAGATCACCCTCAGAGAAAACAAGTGGCTTGACATGTTTTTCGTATTGGGCTTTGACGCGTTTCTTCTGGGTTTCAATAAATAGGGTGGCATCACGACAGGCTTCGTCCAGTTGCATTAGATACAACAAATGTTCTTCTTCAACAGAGGTGTTTGGGAGAAGTTCAACGACTAGTTTTAACGATGGAATTTCACATTCAATTGGTAGGATAGCGTCTATACCATACACTAATTGGAAAGGTGTAAACCCCGTGGCAGACTTCATGGACGTCTGATAGGCCCATAATGCTGAGAACAACATTGTGTGCTAGCTTGTTTTGTGAATTCCTATAATCCGTTGAAGCATGGTGATAAGAACCTTGTTGATTGCTTCGACTTGGCCATTGGCCTGTGGATAGTAGGGGGTTAAGTTTTCATGTTGAAGACCCAACTTTTCTGTAAGCTCAATCATCATGAAGTTTCGAAAGTGGCTAATGTGATCAGTGACAATAGACTGTGGGATTCCAAATCATGTGATGATGTGATTGAAAATGAAAAGTGTTGCAGTTTTTCCAGTGTTGTCGAATGTAGGCATCGCCTTGGCCCATTTCGTGAAAATATTAGATGGTTTGACCCTAACAGAATCTTTGTGGAACATATTTTAACATTGGATTTTAGAAATTCATTTATCCACACTGTTCTAGGAGAAGAATAAGATAATAACTTGGGAAATCCTACCCACGCTACTGGCGACCTATTGATGATACTCAATACCAATGAATTTTACAAACTAAGAGGAAAGGGTCCCAACGAGAAGAGTGCCCAGTCCCCAAATGTTACTCCTAAGGCTACAACATCTTGGAGTAGTTCTCCAACATCCCACCCATCTAAAAAATTAATCAATAGTAGTTCAAGCAGAAGAGGAAACAAGAACCCCCCTCCAAGAAAAATTGAAATCTCACATAAACTCCCTCCAAGGAAGAAGAGGAAGAATATTGTACAAGAGGAATAAGAGAATTGGATTGAAATTGAAATCAATAGCTTATCCCTTGAAGATATGGATATTGAGGCTGACATTGAGAAATTTTTTCCTAACATTGATCATCCAGGAGGAGCGGACCACCAAAATCAGTTGTTGGAAATTGTTGAGAATGAGATAGTTGATGAAGAAGAACCATTTGTATTTCATAGCGTTGTATTTGAAAACGAATCTAAGAAATTAATTATTGAGAAGAGTGATGTGAATAATAAAAGTGGGAAATCTTGTTCAGAGGTTAATATAAGAAATATGTAGCCTTCCTAGATTTCCAAAATCCATAAAGCAATTGGCAAAGCATTGGACGACTCCATTGGCAGTTTTGAAGTGGAAAATATAAAGATAAAGGAAAGGATTAAGGAGCTAGAAGAAACCTTGATGACTCTTCCACTTCTTTCTATCCCTTTGGAAATTGTCATACCAACCATGACAACAACCAAATTAAAAGGATCCTCAAGATTACTCACATAATCCAAAAGCTACGTGGATAAAAATATCAAGAAAAGAATGGTAGTGATTACGGAAGCTTGGGAAATTTCAAATAACCTGATTTATTTTGGCTTGAGGGTGCATGCCTTCCATGAGTATCTATAGGTCGACCTAAAAAATGAATAAGGTTTCTACCTTGATGTTGTGGCACCCTTTGGTAATATACTTTCCAACATGTCAGAGATGAAGAGAAGAGAGACCATCATAGTAAGTTTATGTTGATCATATCCTTCTTTTCCTTATCAACTTCTTCATCCAATTATTGCACCTCTTTCACTAGAAAGGTTTAACCGAAGACTGACAACTCCCTTTTTCTTCTTACCAGGTCTTGTTGATCCTTATGTCATGCACCGTCTTCCTTATAAAAAAATATTTCTTGTATTTATTTTCTTTATGGTCCACATGAGCCCCAATCCCAGTCTTTAAGAAAAACACATTTACAAATTCAAAGAATATGTAACAGACTATATATTTTTTAGAAATTTCAAGAGAACTACTTTGGGAACAATCTCGGTTGTTCTTTGTAACCCTGTTTTCAAAATATAAATTATTTGAGGTCGATCTATCATTATCTTTAATTGAGTATCCCACATTTCCACTCTGTTAAATGTATTGTATGCATGTGGATCATCTTCTTTTTATTTTATGTGATCAAAAATATTTATCTTAATGTATGATGGATGTGAGGAAATTTTGATTATTTCTTTTAAATGTGTGGAGTGTATGATTGCTTGTCCTTTCTTAGGAAATTTATTTGAAAAAAAAATAAAAAATCCTTTTATTTGTTTGCATTTTTATGTTTATTCGATTACCACAATGGAATTCTTTCAAGTCCCACGTTCCAAATATTTGGAAATCCTAAGAAAATCTAAAGAAGAGTACCACCTCTATACAAATGCAGGGGGATTTACATCCTCGTGAGGTTGTCGTTTCGGTCCTAACAGATTCAAGCATCAACAATAGGTCAAGGAATTTAGTTCGAGGTTGATTATAATTTTTTCTCCCTTCCTGTAAACCAACATATACATAGACATTCAATTACTATCTTTCAGAGTCATTATGCTCGCCCATAGAGCATCCGTCAATTTCAAATGCCAATTCTTTTGATTCTGATCAACAGTTTTCTTTAAAATCTAAATGAGTGTCTTATTGGTGTATTCTGCAAGACAATTCCCTTGTGGATAATAATTTTATGATTGTCCCATGACTATGCCATATTCTCCACAAAATTTTGTAAATCTTGACCCATTGAAAATTTAACCATTGTCGGAAATGAAATTTTCTGGAACACCAAACCTTGACAACATATTATCTTTGAGAAGCTTAATCAATGCTTTGGAATCAACCCTTTTTAATGCTACTTCTTCTTACCACTTCGTGAAATAACCTGTAGTGGTGAGGATGTATACATGCCCTTTACTTGAATTTGGATTTATTGGTTCGATAAGGTCCAATCCCCATTGGGCGAATTATTTTTCTATAGATATGGGTTGTAATGGAATTGTAGATCCTTTCATATTCCCTGAAAATTCTTGACAAGAGACACATTTTCTTACATTAGCATATTATTCTTTGAAAAATCATGGCCAATAAAATCCGACTCTTATTATTTTATGCATTGTAGAAGTGGGCAAAAAATGTCCACCACATATACCTCCATGAAATTCTTGCATTAATTCTTGAGCTCTCTTTTTGTCAACACACCTCAAAAACATACCATCATAATTCCTTCTGAATAAGACATCGACAATCAATACATATTGATTTGATTTGATTTTCAATGCTCTTTGTTCCTTTGGGGTCATGGTGACTGGGAATTGTTCGGACCTTAAGTAAAATACAATATATTTATACCATTCAGAAACAGACTTAGGTTCTCCAATTGAAATCGAAATTACTCCATCCAAAGCATCACCCTTCACAATGAGCTTGCACAACCATTTCCCTTTGACTTCCTTTAAAGGTTTAATTTGAATGTCATATTCTTGAATCTTTGCCAGACAGTTTTCCCATTTCCCTTCTCTCAATTGTTGGTTTAAAAACATCTTAATAGGAGATGATGGAACACATGCAATGACCTGAGAATTCAACATATAGGTCCAAAAGTGTGCTTCAGATTTTACAAGATACAAGGCTTGTTTATACAATTATGAATATCTTAATTCATAATCATGAAGGGTCTTACTCATGAAGCTTATTAGTATTTATTCACCCTTGGAATTTATTTGAGTAAGAACAGATGCCACAACAATTTCGTTGCAAATGAATAAATGATGAAGTCTCTCTAGAAGTCTAAACTAAAGAGGATTGGAGTCGTGGTGATTTCCTTTTTGATTTTACCAAAAGATTCATGTGTATCCTAAGTCCATTTAAACCACTGGTCCTTTTTCAACAATGATTTGATTAGTTTCACAATACTTGCATAATCAGGGAAAAATCTTCGTACAAAGTTGATTTTTCCAAAAAATGGCTAGACTCCTTTCTTGGATGATGGAGGGTTAAGTTAATTTATATATTTAACCCTGTCTGGGTCAATATATAATCCTTCTTTTCACACAATATGACCCAACAATTTACCTTCACTCACAACAAAAAAACATTTATTTGGATTCAAAGAAACTCCATATAATCTACATCTTTCAAAAACTTTATTCAGATGATGAATGTGCTCATTTCTTTTCTTTGAATGGATTGTTAAATCATCTTGGTAGTCCACCATGAATTTTCCTAGCAAACCCTCAAAGGCATGATCCATATCCCTCTGAAACATAGCTCCACCATTCTTTAAACTAAAGGGAATTCGATCATATGCATATCTCTCCCAAGGCATTATGAATGTTGTCTTCGCTCTTTCTTCCTCTGCAACCAATACTTGTTTATACCCAAAAAAACCATCTAACATGGACATGCAAGCTGATCCTAGGACTTGTTGGAGGAGAAATTCCATGTTGGGAAAAGGATAATTATCCTTCACGCTTGATTTATTAAGATCCCTGAAATCCACAAACATCCAAATTTCCCCAGTCTTCTTTCTCACAATCATGGGACTTGAAATATAGTCAGAATGTCTGATGGGATATATTACTCCATATTTCTAAAACCTTTCCAACTCAACCTTTATGAGTGGTTTCAACTTGGGGTTCATCCTTATCTTCTTCTTGACAAGATTTTCTCCTTCTCTTAACGAGATGATATGATGAAATATTGTTTTATCATATGCATTTAAATCATCATAACTCCATGTAAAAACATCTAGATATTACCTAAAGAGAGCAACATATTGATCAACTTCATCAACTGTGCAATAAATTCCCAAGTTAATATACTTGAGGAATTATCAGTCCCAATATTGAATTTTGTTTTTTTCTGAATTTTTCGGACCGATACTTATTCCAGAAGATTTTTAGCATGATTGTCTCTTGTGAAAAGAGATTCAGACTGAATAAAATTATTCAAAACAATAATGTCATTATCCTCATATTCACTATCATTTACTAAAACAATTTCTAGATCTTCATCGTTCTCAAATACTTGCAAATATTCTTGATTATCAAGTATAGAAGGTTAAAATACTCTTTTTACCTGAAAGGATGTTTCACTATGGACATCATATGGGTTTGATAATGAAGTCGCCAATGCTAATGAATCTACTTTCAGATTTTTTTCCCTTGGAATGAAAGAAATATTAAAAGAACAAAAATATTCCATCAATTCACTCACTCTTTTGAAATATAATTTAAATATTTCCTTCTTAATCTTATATTTTTGAGTAACTTTATTTATTACCAAATCAGAGTCGCCAGTCAAAATCAAATGTTCTATCTTCATTTCTTGTGTAAGTATCATTCCTCGAGTCAAAGACTCATATTCCGCCTCATTATTTTTTCATGGAAATTCAAGTCTGATAGCATGTGGGTGCACATTTTTTTCTGGTATTTTAAAGACAATTCCAACTCCACTTCCGGAGGTTGAACAAGCTCGATCAAATGACATCCTCTAGTAGCCCACAAAATGATTATCTTTATTTTCTATGTCCTCAACTTCTTCCATGTCCAGGATAGCATAATTTCTGATACCAACGTCTAGATAATCTTCCATTAGTTTGTTATCCTCCTTTTTGAAAGAGAATGGTCTCCTAGGTTCATGAGGAACCCTGATCTTTGCTCCTTATTTATCCAACAACATCATGTATCTTCCATAATTCAATATATAGCTAATGATCATAGATGACTAATCTCTTTCGAGGAAAAATCCATATGTAGGAGGAAGATCAACAACCACAATTTTGAAAAATGTAATAATATGAGGAGCAATAGTAATCCAGGCATAAAAATATTTAATTTCTCCATAAGCTGACACCTTCCTAGAATGAATCGCATAAATGATTTCTCTTGTTTCATAATATCTGGTGCAAATCATACCCAATGCCTCCATTATTGGCAATGGCATGATATTATTTGTTGTGCCATTATCACCTAGATAGTTATGGAGTGAAATATAATGGTTCTCAATTGAAATATAGAAGAGTGGGACTTTTCCTCTCAAATTTATTGCTGATGTGTTTTTAATTTTCTTTGGGCTTATGAAAATGACTTCCATTCTTCAAGCTGGGTCATCCAACAATTTGAAAATATTTCCCCTTTATTGGGGAATATTTAACACTTCTTTGAAAGGTAGAGTAATTCTCAGCTTAATCGGATCATAAACAACATTATATTTCATCTAGGTGGGTCTTGATATTTGGTGTTCATTTTTACCTTCAGTGTTACTCATCACATTTTTATTTGTCTCTTTCTCATTCTCCTTTTCTTTGAGTTTATCTTTGTCTTCTTCATAATCATCTTTACTTTTGGACTTATTTACAAATTCCCATGTTTGGGAAACATTATATTGCGAGTCAGGATCATCATCGCCTTCTTCAAATATATACATGGATGTCTCTCATCCGTCCATCTGTATAGGTTCAAAAATTTCCTCTTGTAAATAATCATTTTCTTATTCAATTATTTGTTCATTATATGATTCATCCATAACCATTGCATTCAGAATTGGTTGTCTAGGGACCCTTTGTCTTTGTTGATTATCATCATTTTCAAACCTCACTCTCTTCTCTTGAGGAGGGTTTCTTATTTGTTCTTGGACCGACATCCTTGTATTGGGTACATAATTATCATTCCTTCTCAATTTGGTTATTTCATTTTTCATTTTCATGATTGTTCTATTCATTTGTGCAATCTCAATCCTTTGCTTAGTTTCTTGTCCTACAACAGGGTCTATCTTTACATATTGTATGGTTCCCTTGAAAAATACTTCACTAGTGGCTTGATTTTGACTTGTTCACAGATTTTTCTCTTCATTTCTTCTAGAACTAGAGGCTCCTTTATCATCAATATTCAGATTACCCATCTTCCTTTGTATCTTTCTGAGGATAATATTAGGTTTAGTTCCCATTTCAATTATGATTTCCTCCATTTATGTGGCTTTAGTCATTTCTTCCTCTAGGGTATCCATTTGGGATGCTCTGATAGAAAACTTTACATTTGGTGGCATGGCATTTTTATAACAACCAAGTATCACTGGGTCATTTGGCATTTTAGCTTCAAGGATATTGTTCATAGTTTTATTGAATATGAGATTGAAATCTCGTATTCTCTCATTCTTCCTTAAAAACATTTGAGTGAAATTAGTAAGAAGAGTATGGTATGTGACTGGGGGAGAAAATATAGTTAGGAATATGTTTTCGAGGTCATTGAATGAACTGATTGATATGGTGGGAAATATTGTATAACATTCATAGGCTTGTCCCAATAAGGGTTGGAGAAACAACTTTACCATTACATCCTCATATTCCACAAAATGAAATTCACAAACATATAGGAACATATCGACATGTATTTTAGCATCAATTGTTCTATCTCCAGAAAATTCTTTCAGGGTACTTTTAGGGAGGATTGGGAGCTTGTGTTGTTCTCCTCGTAGGTCAAGATGATAATATCTCATTCTTTTGGGGTTTCTGAATCTTCTCATTCCTTCATTTATACTTTCTTCACATCTTCTTTCCTCTAGTCTTTCTTTGTGTGGTTCTTCACGCCTTTCTTCATGCAGTTCTTCACGTCTTTCTTCCCTTTAAAATAATTTTTCTACACATAAATATTGTATTCAAGTTATTGAAGAACCATTTTATTTCATAATATCAAGAAATAAATATTTAGGGTTTACTTCCTAGCACTCTCCTAATCCAAGATATCACAGATATATATTTTATCCCAAGAGGAGTACCACCTCTTTAAAAATGTAGGAGGATTCATATCCTTGTGAGATTTTTGCTTCGGTCCTGAAGGATTCAAGCGTCAACATTTTTGGCAACCATACTGTAGACCAATTTGTTTTCAAGATATTTGAGGAACCAAAAATATCCATGGCTCAAAGTTTCGAAAAGAAGATTCAGGAAAATTGTTTCTTATTTTAAATGCAAGAGATTTATAAAGGATTATTGAAATATGTTTCACCTTTTTTATAATTTCAAAACTACTCAAGAAGCACCAAATATTTAGGAGAATGAACTCCCTGGAAACTCCTTTGGAAAGACTCATAATGAAGAATTTAATTCATGTCATAATGCTCCTTTAAATTCTTCATCAACCCCATCAATAGCTTTACAAGACTCAACAAAAGGGAGAAATACCCAAAGAAGGAGGCAATTTCATAAAATCCCTTTAAATGTACCAAAAATAGACTTTCAAATGCCCGATATTTATATTGAATTTTTTTCTACATTTTTTGGGGATGCTTCATAAGTTGCAAAGCAACATTTGATTAATTTTAAAGGTACATGTTATGATTTCAACCTCACTGAAGACAATGTTACATGTAGATTATTCTTACAAACTCTACAAGGGAATTCATTTGAATGGTATATTTCATTAATGCCTAACTCCATTACTAGTTGGGATGTGTTAGAAGATTCATTTGTAGAAAAGTTCATCCCAAAAGTGCATTCATATGTTTTTTTTTATGTTTTAAATGTTGTTGCACACCCATCCTCTCCCATACGGAAGCAAGATAATTAAGTGACCAATTTTGAAGAAGAATCTAATTAGAGAGTGGATGAAATTTCTAATTCAATTCATGTTGTTGAAGAGGAAGGCTAAAATTCCAAATTACAAGAAGAAAATTCCATCCTCCTATATACTCCATATGAAGATAATTCAAACAAAAAAATTGAGGATGAAATTGAGGAGCCTCCACCAAATACACATGAATATTTCAGCCTTGTAATAGATGATGAGAAGTCTCAAGAGCCTTGGAAACAAGAACAATTGATGGAATAAATGGATCTTGAGAAAAATAATGAACAAGGTGGCCATTACATGAAGGAAATGTATTTTCAATACATTGTTGATGAATAAGGAAACTTGGACATGGATGATGATAAGGAAAGAATATTACGATTGGAAAATCTCCATCCAATCAAAGGAAATAATATTTTTGAGAAGAAAAGAATTGATTTCATTGAATTATGGTTCTAGAGAATTGTTGGAGAAGAAACACAATCAAATCCTCAACACACCTTATTCAATCTTTCTCCAATACATATTGAGAGTGCCCATGATTCAATGGTACAAGTTTCAATGTGTTCCATAGTGATGGAGTTCATTCCACAAATCAGATCAATGCTTGAATGACTACATTGGAAATATTCCTACACCTAAGGTTCCCCTTTATTTCAAGCAAGTTAGGGTAGGTACATCATGTATGTACCTATTTTTGTTCAATGTTGCACAATAAGGAAGTCAAACTTGAAGGTAACTCCATGAAATAAGAAGAATTACAAGAATTCATTTTGAAGATGACTCCATAGCCTAGGATAAAGAAATCTTGTCATGAATATCCTGGTGTTCTTGACAACTCACAGAGGGTCATTGTCCCATAGTTGGAGCTATTTGTTGACCAAAATTTGGTCAACTATATTTTCCCTCTCTTGGATTAATAAAAAAAAATGATATCAGAAGATGAAATTTTTTAAATTCTTATGATTCCATGATGTATCCCTCAGTCTCAGATTATCCATGCATTTTTCATATCATAAATCCAATTTTGTATGATCAAGATATCTAGGTTTAAAGTTTAAGAGGAAAATGGCATCTCTTCCATGTGGAATAAAGCTAATTTCTTGGAGACGTATCCAAATTTTAGAGTCCAAGACCTTGGTTTTCTTCAGTTTTCGGGCCCAAGACCCTTAAAAATATTCCTGTCCCATGTTCAACAGCTTTAAAAATATTTTATTTTATCAACTCTCTAGCACCCAACATACTCATCCCACACTTAGGATTTTTCTCCTCTCATAATCCACCCCCCTTATCCCTTACTTTTCCCCATTCCATACTTAGTTTTATTTTAAATTATGGCAGAGAGGACTCACTCACCATATCCCATTAAATATATCATATCTTCTCACCCTTCCCCGATCCCATCATTTCTCACCCCCTCACTTCCGCCCCCCTCAAAATACCACCCCCCCTCTCCATTTCCTTACCCCTCATCCCTCATTCATTCCATACTTAAACATTTTTTTAGTTACGGTGATCGGTAAGAATTGCCATAAATCAAGTCACTCCCTCCCCCTCACTTCCCAACCTTCTCACCCTTCCCCTCTCCCTACATTTCTCCACCCTCCTCCCCCCGTCTCTGCCACCTACATTTTTCCCTTCCCTTAACTACCCAGTTTCCCTTTTTTCTTACACTCTCGTTCCCTCTCCTTTAAAACATTATACCATAACTTTTTTATAATATTTAATTCATAACCTTTTTATAATATTCATTTCTTAAAAAACAATATTATTACATTTTACATCCAATAATATCATGACCCTTAGCATCATGGAATGGTGCCACATGGGGATCAAAGAGTGGTGCCACACGACAGCCAATTAATGGATAGCATGGTATTTTCATCAACCTATGAGATCACGCCACATGGCATAGTTTTAGAGGAGAAAAATGGAAATACACTAATGTATGAATCATAAATGACTTGGAACAAGTTGAATTTCCTTAATAAAGGATGAAATTTAATCCAAGGGTCCAGATTTGCCCATGAATGTTCATCAACGATGGTTGAGTGTTAATCTTCCGGAGGCCATAACTTGAGATCCAGGTGTCAGAATTGCAAAAAAATTATACCATTCTAAAGTTATTTCAATTTATAATATGATGGTACATGTTTCAAATGTGGAATGTTGTTAAATTTTCCCAGAAATTAAAATAACAGTCAGATTCATTTTTAATGGGCCTACGTGACAACTCAAGTTCACGAGCTCATATCTTGAGATTTGGGCAACAAATTTGCACAAAATTTATATAATTGGAAATATAAGATGATTAATATCACATAAGAAGTTGTTTCCATGGCTAAAAAAGTAATTATCACTCCCATAAAATTAAAACATAGTCCTCCTATTTTAAATGGGAAATTAATTAAAATGTGAAAATAAAAGTTTATTTTAAAAACTTTTATTCAAAAAGGAAAGGGACCCATTTTCAATATGAATATATTAATGATGTGATTTAATTAATGAGGAATTAATGAGACATTAATTAAAGGGAATGTTTCAATAATAAACTTGTATGCTAATTTCTAGAAGGGAGAAACCCTAACTACTCAAGTAGTTAGAAAATATCATCTTAAAAATAGAAGAGAGACTTAATCAAAGGCTCTAAGAATCATAATTGTTAGAGGGGAAGGGAAGAAGATCAGAGGAAGAAGAAGGGACGACCATGAATGTACAACCAAGATTCTAATCAATGAATATAGACCTCCATCTTCTCCACTCTTTCTCTTCTTCTACACCATTTCTCATAGCCTTATGCTTGAATCTATGAGTTGGGCACACAACTGAGTTTTTTAGTGTTCTTCTTGTATTATTCTATAGAATTTTCTTGTATGATCATGGGATATTTGCAGCCACATACATGGTTTTCAAATATTTTGTAATGAAAAACATTTCTCATGAATAAACTCCACAAAGAATTTCTTCGGGGTTGATCTTAATTGTATCTTGTAACTTTGAGTTTTAAGTATGAGATATTTGAGGTTGCCCTATCAAATTCTATTTCTTAATAATTGCAGTACTCAGTTAAAATTATTTGAGATGATCAAATCTTTCTCTCCTATTTCTTCTAAAAAAGATATGGATGCATTTATATATGATTAAAAATATTATGTGTGATGCTGATTAAAATTTAATTTTGATGTTAAATCACTCCAATATTTATTATTGTAAAAAGACTTTTGTTGCACATAAAGATTGTATTGAGGTTATCAAAGAACCATTTTATTTCATAATATCAAGCAATACAAATTTAGGGTTTGATTCTTAGCACTCTGCTAATCCAGGATATCACATATATATCTTTTAGCCCAAGAGGAATACCACCTATTTAAAAATGCAGGAGGATTCATATCCTCATGAGGTTTTTGTTTCGGTCCTAACAGATTCAAGCGTCAACAAGTGCATATGACACTTACGAAACTTAGAAGAATGTGATACATAATTGATACAGAAGTGCAACAATTAGTAGAATGTGATATATAAGAGCGACACTTAGTAGTGTGGGAATTTGGTTTGTAACAAATGCCCCCTAAAGTGTGAGGTCATAGGAGAAACTGATGGATGAAACACTTTACAAAAATATTAATGCAAGGGAGATGGAGTAGGAGATCCTATAGGAAGCTACAAACAAACATAAAAAATTATATATGTATCATCCCCGAGGCAGGCTCGTAACCATGAAAGAATACACATTGGAGATACAATATGAAAAAAACATAGCCACAAACCAATATAAAGTGGATCTATGTGACAACATATACATCAGTGATATTTCCAATATGATGGTTATACTGGAATCTACTGCACACTCAAATGATCTTCAACGCATCCTAGGAAAATCATATAACAGAGTGAGTGCCCAACCCAGGGTATTCATCCTGATCCTGAAAAAGTACAAATCTAGCCATGTGAATAGATGTCATAATTTCTAACATGGTAGAAACCACTTGATGATCGGTCATTGATGTATACCGTTAACAAGTGCTAGGGAAATCAATAATGATGACAATGACTCCCAAGGTACCCTATTACATTCCAATGAATGTGAACAAATGAACTGAAGTCGAACATTCGTGGAATCATTAGATCATAGGTCAATGATGTAAACCTACTATTGAAGGCGAGGAGACCTGCCATTGAGGCATGCAGGTTCCAAGGTACTAACTAGTTTCTAAGTCTAATTTCTTGATAATTTGTTGAAGTCGTTAGGGACAAAATTGTAGAAGGAGGGCCATGATGTATCCCCCATCATCGACATGAAACTGACATAGGAAAGTGATGTAAGATGATATATTAAATGAGTGTGGACTGATACAAGGATGAAATATGGTAATAGTGTAGAGTGGTTGGTTTGAAGTGAAAATTCCCTTGAACATCGTGAGGTATGACAAGTGACTTGGAAACATTGATTCACCGAGTAGAAAGAACATAATGTGACGATAATCAAAGAACTCTTTGACTGGAACAAAAAATTATTATGCCACATAGAATTAGTAAGACTCAGAGACAAGAAAATTACCCAACTATAAGATGGGATGCAAACAGGTTCCATGTTTAAGGGTGACAACAAATAACTTCCATAATTCTTTCCAAAACTTGACCCACTTCCTTAAATTCCCCCCCTCTCACCATGATTGGCAAGTACCTTTTTTTTTAACGAGATTGAGGTGGATAAAAGATTCTCTATATAGATCATCTTCAATTATTTCCTCATCACATGTTTAACGAACCTGAAGAAGAGGGGATTCGGTCCCGTATGGGTCCTTTGATGCATAATTTTATGTTCCCAAAGAAGGAAATATTGGTGGTATATTCATGTTTAGAGAGTTTGAAAAGATGTTAAAAATGACTCCAATGGTGTTATTTTTCATAAATTTAGTTCCCCAAGCCCAAAAAAGTGTAAACAATACAAGGGGGAACTCTTCTATTCAAGGTTGACAAGAGTATTCCTTTTTCATAATTAGTCCATCAAGTCCGAAAAAGGGTTAAAATTATACTCAATAGATTCCCTTTCAAACCATCTAATGAGTGTGAAAGTAAACAAAATCACTTGAAAATATACTCATGTTTAGGGAGTTTGAAAAGAGTTTAAAGGATATTCCAAAGATTTAATTTTTCATATAGTTTTTATGAGCCTGAAAAAGTGATAAAAATAAGCTCGGTTGTACTCCAAATATTTCCTTTTTCATATAGTTTTTATGAGCCCAAAAAAGTGATAAAACTATGCTCGATTGTCTGCTTCATTTTTTAACACTCTTGATACAGAAAGAGAATTATGCTTGGGGTAGGTTTCATTTTTAAACAAGATTGAAATAGAGAAAAACTATGTTGGGGGTAGGTTTCATTTTTACACAAGCTTGAAATAGAGAAAAATTATGCTTGGGGTGTCCGTTTCATTTTTACACGAGATTGAAACAAAGAGTGAAACCATGTTTAGAGTGATACCCATTAGTGAGTTTTATTCCCAACATGATGTCTAGAGGTTGGTACTTTTCCCCCAGCATAATCAATAGAGGCTAATAGATTAACTCCAACATGATGCCTAGACGTTGGAGACATTCCCCCCAATATTCATTTCGTTCGTCAACTCTTCTTTTGCACCCGAAATGACTCCTAGCTATGAATATGAATAGGTTCATCAGAGAGGGAGGAATAAAGAGGATCAACTGACACATGTAGATGAAATGAAGATTCAAGTATGAGATCTAGTGGAAGACTCAACTCAATTGGAGGGGGGTCCGTTTCATTTTTTAACGAGCTTGACACAGACAATGAACCATTCTCATGGGTATCTATTTAATTTTTTAATGAGATTGACACAAAAAGGGAACTATGCTCATAATCCTCTATTTCATTTTTAAATGGGATTGGAAAAGAAACGAGAACTTTGATCGAAACCCTTGACCATGGCTTCCAAGAGGTATTGATCAAATGGAAAAATAATGCTCTAGAAGGAATACATTTCAAGGGACTCAGTAGGGGAAATGAGAGGAAGATCAAGCTCCCAATACCCTATTGAGTGGTTAACCATGTCAACTACTGGATCTAAGTCTAAATAAGTTGAGAATACAAAGAGAGGCTCCTTCTCATTCAGATTTGAACCTGTTATCACATAAAGTTGCCATGGGTCATATGTAGTTATTGTTAAAACCTAGGTCTACACCTTTGTCGAGTCTCTCTCTTTTATGCATACCTTCCTATAATTTTTTTCCTCTTCTGGTTGATAAAGTCAGGCCAATCAAGTATGTTGTATGTTTAGGGAAAAACTATGAGAAATATGCATCATTCAGATCAGTCCATTTTGGGCTTGAAATTCAAGTAAACAAGCAGGTTCAATTTTCAACGACAGAGATCCCATGTGCAGTTTAGATTAGTGGATCTCATGCATTGGGAGTTTCAAAATCGCACAAGGATTAACAACCAACATAAGCCCCAAAGTGTCGAAGTCCCAAAGTAACGATAGGCTACCACGTCAACTGGGAAAAAGTACTTTGAGAGATATTCATGCCTATATATCATTGTTTATTGTTCAAACGCATCTAAATTCTCTTCGCAAAGAGGATCTCTGTTGAGCGAATATTCGTCTTTATGTTATTCTCTTATTCTTGTCTTCATCATTATATAAATATTTTGTCTAATAGGGAGCTTAAATGACTTCAATGAGCATAATTTTTATGACTCCATAGCCCAATGGTCCATCACTGATCTGCAGTGATATATGTTGTCTTTTCCTTTCTTTAAAGTCTTGTTGATCCACCTACTCAAATCATTTTAATACATTTACATTTTGATGGGTACTGGGATTATCCTCTTGCAGTCCGAGGGTGACTCTTAGTGCTAACATTAATGGAATCGTTGTTGGGTATGGAAGTGAATATATCTTCCTTGGGAGAACAACAATGAAGAAATCCAGTTTTAGATGGTGAACTGAAGTTGGACACATTGTTTTGATTGCTCATCTTTCACCATGGTGACTCCATTGTACGAAAATATATTGGCAACTCCACTAGTTTGAGACAAATTATATGGATATGGAATCTATACTGTGTAGGAGGTTTTCCACACTCAATTTCTCAGCCATATCTGGTTATCCACATCGTGTGCCTCAAATTGATAAATGACAAGATCTGCTGCCAAGATTTTATGAGGGTGAGAAGGATAGTCCTGTTGAGCATGTTCTGGAATTTCATGCTTTGAAGCAGCAGCTTGACATCCAAAATTAAGACATATGTATGAATTTTTTTATGTACTCTCTTCAAGGAGATTCCTGTATTTGGTATCATTCTCTTGAACCTTCTAGCATTTTTTCACTCAAAG
The DNA here is from genome assembly GCA_010110895.2 of Picea sitchensis. Classification (NCBI taxonomy): domain Eukaryota; kingdom Viridiplantae; phylum Streptophyta; class Pinopsida; order Pinales; family Pinaceae; genus Picea; species Picea sitchensis. The sequence continues at coordinate 80,645 of SNQJ01S0015104.1, read as the reverse complement.
AGTTTCATGTTGCTTTCAATATTCAATGTCAAAATTTTTATTCCTCTGATTTAATTTGTCATAGTTGTTGTGAGGAGTAGAAATATTGCGTTCAGGATATAATTGATTCTTATTAAGGCTTTGATAATGAATAATATGACTTGGATGAGAAATCAACTCTTTCTCTTCCCTGTTCATCTACATTAGATGAAAATTTTGTTTTTTGTTTTAAAAAGGAAAATGCAGAAATTGAGTTTGCTCTGGAAATTTATACTCTTTATAGCCCTGTCTCTAAAATACCTATATATGATTAGCCTATATTTGAATCATATGGTGATGATAATATATTGATTCCTAGATTCAATCTTGAAAGGCAACATGTTTTTAAAAATGCAGAACAGTTTCCTCATGTTGGGAAGAAAATATTTCTTGATATGTCATTCAAGACTCCTCCTTTATTTGATCATTATGGAGATAGTGATGAAGATGCTAAGGCATTTTTTTGTCCTGGAAGAAAAAATCATTACCAACTAGTCTTCTGATGAAAATGAGAAATTTTACCAAGATAATATGTTAAAGAGAAACATCCATTCATTGATATACATGAGGAGATTTCTTGTAATCAGCTAGCAGATTTTTTTAGAGAAGATAAAAGGAAAGTGGATCAATAGCCTGCATCAACCATTCATTAACCTGTACTTGAAACATACATTCAACAATATGTGAGCATATGTAAAGCAGAGAAGGTTTTTTGTTATCAACCCAGTAAGTTTTATCACCTATTTTATGACCCTATAGAGGAGTACATGGAGTTGCATTTCTTCAATGTATTGAATCCTTCAAGCTTTGTTATACCTTCAACATTGGGAGGTAATCTGAAGAATGTAATTAAGTTGTTGTCACAGTTTTATTATCTCTTGTTTTTCAGTGGTAGAGTAAGAAATTTTCAAGTTAGGAAGTTACTTAAGTGGCTCTAGTGGAAGTCTGTTTTCACCTAGCCTATTGCAAATGTTAGTTAGATTAGGGTATTGTATATAAATAATCTTGTTTGTGATATTTTAAGTTTTCAGTTTGCTTTTAGTATTTGAATAAGTGACCCCATAACCCTAGGATAAGACACTGAAGCTACTTGTTCTTGGCAACTCACAGGGAGCATGCGATCCTTTGTGGATCCAATGTTAGCACATAAAGTTTTCATGGGTCATATGTAGTTATTGTTAAAACCTAGGTCTACACCTCTGCCAAGTCTCTTTCTTTTCTGGATACCTTCCTATAAGTTTCTTCCTCTTCTGGTTGATAACGTCAGACTGGTGAAGTATGTTGTATGCATAGGCAAATATTATGAGCAAGATGCAACATTCAGAGAAATCCATTTCGGGCTTGAAATTCAAGAAAACATGCAGGCTCAATTTTCAATGATAGAGATGCCATGTCCAGTTCATATTAGCGGCTCTTGTGAATTCAGAGTTTCAAAATTGTGTAGGGATTAACGACCAGAAAGAAGCCCCAAAGTGTCGAAGTCCCAAAGTCCTGAAGTAACGAGAGATTGTCACATCAATGGGGAAAAAGTACTTCCGGAGATACTCATGCATATCTATCATTGTTTACTATTCAAACACATCTAAATTCTCTTTGCAGAGAAGATCTTTGCTGACCGAATATTTGTCTTTATGTTATTCTCTTACTCTTCTCTTCATCATTATACAAATATTTTGTCTGATAGGGATCTTAAATTACTTCAATGTGTAGATTGTTTATGACTCCATAGCCCAATGGTCCATCACCGATCTGCAGTGATATTTGTTGTGTTTTCCTTTCTTTAAAGTCTTGTTGATCCACCTACTCAAACCATTTTAATACATTTACATTTTGATGGGTATTAGGATTATCCTATTGTAGTCTGAGGGTGACTCTCAGTGCTAACATTAATGGAATCATTTTCGGGGACGAAAGTGAAGATATCTTCCCTAGGAGAACGACAATGAAGAAATCCAGTTTTAGATGGTGAACTGAAGTTGGACACATTGTTTTGAATTCTCATCTTTCACCATGGCGACTCCATTGTTTGGAAATATATTGGAGACTCCACTGTTTTGAGACAAATTAAATGGCTATAGAAGCTATCATGCCTAGGAGGTTTTCCCCACTCAATTTCTTAGCAATATCTTACATGCTACACTCAATTTCTAGCTAGCTTATGAGGGAAATTCATCACTCAAAAGAGTGTGTAAACAACAACTTTCATAGCATAAACATAATCCCTCCCAAGGAGAAAATTAAAGTACAAGGGGTTGTGGACCGTCATAACATAAATACATACATTTTTTCCTCCTAAGGTGATCTAGGATCTTTTATTCGATGACTATAACATGAGTTTCATTAAAGAGCATAAACAAAGCTTATGTGCAACATTTAATGAAGAAAGCATACACATGAGAAATGACAATAAGAATAATTGCACAAGACTTGATAACGGAGTTCATCCCAACAATGGACTACGTCTCTGGGACCAATTCTAAGTTGAGAGGACTTTATATTATCTTAATAATATTGACATAAATACATGGTAATACCTCAAATATGAAAATTCCATGAAAATATACATCTCAGATCCAAATTCTGACAACACCAATGGATTTATGACGAGAAATCGTGAAAACATGACTATCAAATCATCAAATTCTTTCATTGTCACCCCCAGTCCCCTACTAGTCTCTCTACCTCAAAAGTTGTGCCACAACATTTGTATGACCCATGCAATAAAATCTACAAGCTCGTAGAACATGCTTGCTCATGGGCCTCGGATCCTCCCCCGGTGGATGGAATTTACTAGTTTTAAATTATTTAACATGGGAGGATATACCAACATAGTCCATTTGAAAACTAGTTTGCATAGGACAATTTAGGTGGTAATTTGGTGGGAGGTTATGGGGTCGAACCCCTTGGACCCTCGTTTTAACCATTTTTTGTAACGAATATAGAAATATAATAACCGTTTTTTGTTTTTTTTATACTCCGCACCATTTAATTCAGTGGTCGACTGCTTGGTTGTCATTTAAATGGTCCCCATGGTTAATTAGTTGGCCTATAATAAATTTTAACTAGTCGTTGGTCAGTCCGACGTCGTCTATTCTGGTGGGCAAGTTTATATCTATTTAGATTTTTTGAATTTTTCCACCTTGGTCCTTATTGGGAATCCGCGGGGTGCCATGTGGTGCCCTATGATTGGGCCACGTCGCACTCTATGATTGGTTGATTTTTCCCAATCACCTGTTGACATAAGTGACTAGATGGTGTGCTACAAGAGTGCCACATGGTGCCCCCTGGGTAGTTCCACATGGTGCCTCTTGGGGTGCCATGTGTCACTTTCCTATTAGGCCATTTCACCACCCAAAAATTCCAAATTGATATTCCACGTGGCATCCTATCATGGTGCCATGTTAGAATGATGTCAAGTTGACATTAACACTACACAATTAGATGTTGGCATCACCCTGTTGACTTTGACTAGGTTGAACAAAACTTTGACTGGCCATATCTTTGTCATCCAGACTCCGTTTGAGGTGTCATTTGCACCGTTTGAAAGTTATCGACAAGATATTAGACTTTCTGAATTTTTTGATGAGATTAAAGGACTTTGAATTTTGTCCTTTTAGATCCTCTTGGATCATTCCTCCCCACTAAGAAGATTTTGGACCTCCAAAATCCTTATCAATCAAGATATAGGAGAGGGAATTTCTCCCTCACTTTCCCCTTATCGATCCACCGTTCTTTTCTTGGATGTGTGACCTTAAGGCCAACTTGAAGATATTCAACATCACCCCTGCATGATGTCCTTATTCTTCTGTCTAGGATGATATCTTCTTTAACTCATCCAAGTACTTAGGAGCAAACTCGTCCACTAAAGGTACTGAAATACTCTCCCTTTGATTCATGATCATTCTAGCCTCATAAAGTTTCAGGTTCTCTACATTCCCAAATGAGTATATCTGCATGTATTGTGGTAGATCTAGGTGGAAACCATTTGTGCCAATATTCTCTAAGATGTTGAAGGGTTTTCATCATATGGGACTGATATTCTTGTCTTCACCCTTCAAACTATATTTGCTGATGTGAAACCATAATTGATCACATGCTTGGAATTGATGATCTACCTGGTTCTTATCATGCCTCACCTTATACTAGGCTTGGATCTTTTCCAACTATTCCTGGACTATCTGGTGTACTTGTTGAATCCTCTAGATGAACTTGTAGGATTTGTCTTAATCTCTTTATTATTTTGAGTCAACATCTCTCCCAAATGTCAAGGCCAAGGGAGTCTTAGGTAGATAGACAAAACATGTCTCAAATGGTGAACTCTGGGTGGAAGAATGTAAGGCTCAGTTGTATGCATGTTGGACATAGTGCAACTGCTCATCCAAAATCTTAGGATGCTTATTGCAGTAACCTTGAAGCAAATGAACTATGATATTGTTGACCACCTATATCTTTCCGTCAGTCTGTGGATGGAAAAAATTACTCCTCTTTAACTTGGTGTCCATGAACTACCATAAAATTGTTCAAAAGTCACCTGAAAATCGAGAATATTGATCAGAGATAATGGATGTGGGCAGCTCAAAATGAACCAATACATGTTGGAAGAACATGTGAGCAACTTGCTCAGTTGTGACCTACTTTTTACACAGCATAAAGATACACATATTTATAAACCTATCCACTACCACATACAAGTAGTCATGACCCCTTTTAGACATAGGTAACCCCCCTACAAAATCCATGGAGATGTTCTCCCAAGGATGAGGAGGAACAAGGACTGGTGTGTACAACCCCAATTTTCTATTAGTGGGATTGCAAGTTGAGCACAAAACACACCCCTTTACCTATTTTTCTACAATTTATTTCATTCGAGTCCAATAACAAAACCTCTGCAAATGTGCTAAAATATTTCCTACCCCAAAATTCCCAGATATTAGAGAAGTGTGATCTTCTTTGATTACATGCACTATTTCATTTATAGGAATAAAACATTTTCCTATATGATAGAGTAGTTTATCCTGCAAATAAAAATTGTCGACCTGTGAACCATGGGTTAGCCTCTCATATACATATTTGAAATATTCACCATTATCATACTATTCAATATAAGTGACATGAGCTAAGGAAACATTTTTCAAAACAATAGATGAAAAAATAGGAGGTTGAGAAATCTTATCCACAACTTTGTTGTTTATGCCTTTATTGTATATGATAACTAGATGTAACTGTTGTAAGAATCCCATCCACATGTAGTGTCTTGACTGTTGCAGCTTGGTCTGTGGTTGGAGGTACTGTAAGGGTTGGTGATCAATGTGTATGCTCATTTCATTCCCCATCAATTAGTGTTTCCATTTCTTCACGCTTTGTACCAATGCATATAGTTTGTTGTCATATGTAGGATAATTACAAACAACCTTAGAAAAAGTTTCTGAATGAAAGAAAATGGACTTATGTTGTTGCACCAGGAATTCTCCCACGGAATATGATATGCCATCGGTCTCAATCTCGAATGGTTGTTGTAGGTCAGGTAGATCTAGAATTGGTGCGGGGTTGATCTTCTCCTTCAAAGTGTTGAATGATTTTTTATTTCTTCCTCCCCACTGGAAGATTGTTTCACACTGGTTAAGCCATCCAAAGGAGAAGCAATGTAGGAGACGTTAGAAATGAACTTTCTCCAGTACTGAACTCCCCCTAAAAATATTCTGAATTTTGTAACTAGTGTTGGATTAGGCCAATTTACAATGACTTCAACCTTGGAGGGATGTATTTTTAGTTGATCACCTCCTACAATATGACCCAAGTAAACTAATGAAGTTTTCCCAAATTCACACTTTGACAATTTTACATACACATTTTCTCTTTTAAGGACATCCAATACTTGATTTACATGCATTACATGTTCATTCCAAGTCCTACTGAATACAAGAATGTCATCTAAGTATACAATCACAAAGTCATCTATGAAATGCCTAAAGACATCATTAATAACACACATGAATTTTACTAAGGAATTACAAAGCCCAAATGGCATTAGCATCCATTCAAATAGACCTTGTTTTGTTTTGAAGGAAGTCTTCCACACATCACCTTCTACGATTATGACCTGCTGGTAGTTGCTCCTCAAATCATACTTAGTGAAGTACACTACATTCTTCAGCTGATCCAACAAGTCATCCATACGATGGAAGGGGTGACATTTCTTCACTGTTATTTTCTTTAGTGCATGGAAATCCATGCACATCCTCCATGTGCCAGCTTTCTTTGGCACCAATACTATTAGAGATCCACAAGGAGAAGAGCTTCATATGATGACCCCTCTTTCAAGCAAGTCCTGCACCTACTTTTTGATCTCGTCGTTTTCAAGAAAAAGCGTCATGTACATGTCAATGTTTGGTAAGGGAACATATTGGTGCAACTGTATTTCATATTGGATCTCCCTCTTAAGAGGAAATCGTTTTGGGTCCTAAAAAACTTCATCATAGTTAGATAAAATAAATCATTTCATATTTATGAGAAGAAACACAATCATTAGAATAATTATATTTATCACGATCTTTTTCTTTCAAAACCATGAGCACAGATTTCTTTCTAGTATTGATGGCTCTCTTTATCTTCCTTGCCCTAACAAGAGTTAACTTATTCATACTGTGAGATATAACAATGTATTCCACAATACCTTTGGTGAGATGGTATTTGTTTTCCTGTCGAAATAAGATAACATTACTATCATACAAAAATGGACTTCCCAAGATAATTCCACAAATATCAAGTAGGACCACATCAATTTTAAACTCATCTACCAACTTTGAAGAAATAACAAATTTTAATCTACACTGCCTAGTAAATTGAAGTTCTGCATCGTCACACACCCAACCAAGAGGGTAAGGTTTTTGATGAGATACTATTTCTAAAACCAACTTTTAACAATCATCTTAGATATCAAATTAACTTGAGAATCTAGATCAAACAAAGTATCCACTTTAGTATGTTTGGCCACTACTCTGATGTGAAAAATTTCACTTCTTTTCTTTTCAATTTCAGGAGATGGAATTGTAGAACTTTAACTAGCATGAGAGGAAACTTTACCTTGTAATCCAACTACTATGATTTTCATTTCATCACCTGAATCAGAACCTAGGTCTTGTTGCATTGTAGCAACATTTTTTGGCTTCCCTTTGCCACCACATTTATTTGGTCTTAACTGCGGATGTAGTTTTCAACAATGATCATCATCATGCCCATGTTTTTTATAATGAGTGCAAGAGAATTTTCCTTCCTCTTTCTTTGTTTTGGCTATATTTTTCCCCTTTCCTTTTCCTTTTAACTTGTCATTTTGGAACTTGGAATGATTCTTTGTGTGATCTTCCTGTACATTCTTTCCCCTAATTTCAAGATGAATTGCCTACACACATACTTAATCTAGATTAGTGGGATTAAATAAAAACAATGTGTGATGAATGTAACTTTGAAGTGCACCGATATATTTCATCAAAGTTTCTAGAGAGTCTAAAGGAACATTCAATCCAAGTGCCTTTTTCCTAAACTCTTCTTTGAAACTCTAGACATTCTTACCTTTATCCCGTCTCAAATTTTTCCATTCCATCATGGATTTTTGTAGAAGTAAATTCAGACCATAAAGAAAGGAGTTTTCCATTATGTGTGATACCTTTATGAAGTTTAATCTCCCACCATACAAGGGATATTCCTTCCATCCGAAGAGAAGACAACTCGATCTTCACCTATTCGTATTCAATCTGTTGTACCCGACAATAAACATTGATATATATAATCCAATTGTTAAACTTATTTGGATTAGCTTCTCCATTAAACATGGGGAAATTAAGTTTGACATCTAATTTCAATAATGGCTTTTTAGAACCATTCTGATGAAAATTAGAATGATGAGAATGAGAGGAAGAAGAAGAGCTTGAACTTGAATATGGAGATGGAGGCTCGGGAAGGTCTCCTCCAATTCCTTGGTCCTCTACAACATCATCCTCTACTTTATATTTCTTCTTATTTTTCTTCTTCGCCACTCTCTTTCCGTAATCTGCAAACAATCCTTTTACCATGTCTCACATCTGATAGAAATCCTTGTGAAAATTCTTTTCATATTATGTACAAAGTTCTTCATCCCCCATTTTTGTTGGCCCTTGGTTATGTATTAAGGAAGAAAGTGAATATTAAGGAAGAATAAAGACGAAGTATGAACTACGCTGAAGGCACATAAACTGAGGAAGGGTTGAAGTGGTTAAAGAATAAAAAAAGAAGGAATGAAGTAAGGAAAAGCAAGTCGTTGAAAAAGAAGATCAAGGAAGATAAAGCATAAAAGAATATGGATCGTGGAAAACTCATCAAGCGGAAGAATACACCAATGGATGCTTTGGAGCACCTCGCAGAAAAGAAGGAAGGACAGGCTGGCAAAGCCCTGAAAACCCGGATCATGTGGACCTAGGGTTTTGGATCTAGGGTTTTGACACCTAGACTTTGGTCTAAGGTTGTCCAAGAATCATGTAATGTATAAATAAATGTCTAGAAGAGTCGAGAGGGTTGTTGTTGTTGTTGTGGCTCATTATTGTTACTATTATTGTTGATTAGAGAGATATTGAGAGATAATTGTTTTGTTGTAAGAACATTCTTGTATTCTGGATCTTCAGCTGGGTGTGAAGATCAACCCTGCAGTTGGGTGCACAGGGAGAGGAGATAGATAGATAGATAGATAGAGAGAGAGAGAGATCTGCAGATAAGTGCACAAATAGAACTATATGTTTTCATCTAATATATCAAGAAACACAGTTCTGTGGATGTAGCCCTAGGGAGAGGGTGAACCACATAAATATTGTTGTTATTTGTGGTTGATGATGTGTTATTTTCTATATGTTATAATGTTATTGCATGGTTGTTTTCCCTATTAAAGATAGAAGGTATAAGCTAACTTAGCGAAGAAAATTGTAATATTGTTAAGGGATATCTGGGTTATATTGTGTTGTTGTTCTGGATTCACTTTGCATTTCCTCTGATTATAGACACCTATGTCCTACAACCCCCCTATTGCTACTTTGGGTGAGGCTTCATCTACTTCGAAGGTGTTTCTGAAAGGGCCAGTAGTTAGGGCTTGTTGGTGCACTATTTGAGTTGAACCCTGGGTTTGCCCCTGTGCCAACAAATGGTTCCCTTGCTGGGAATGAGATCTTTTTGAGGGAATGTCAAGGTGGTGTCCATCAAAGTAAGAAATTCAGAACTGGATAGAAGAACAAGAAAGGGACTTCGTCGTAGCTTAGAAAAAGAATGATAGCATTAGTACAAAAGATTGGTTGGGGAGGTACATCATTACGAATGTGCACAAACTTTTCTTTACATGAGTTCATAAGAAGTTATACGAGTGGTTAGCAAGACTAGAAGACACACAGTTTGAAATCAGATCTAGACCACCTGTAGTTTGGATAACAGCGTTGATCAAGAAATTCGAGAGAGTTGATAATGTTGTGTCTAGAGCAGTATATCTCTAGTTTGATAACACTATTGGAGGGTACATTATTGAGATTTCTATTGATAGAGTGGAATCGTATAGTCAAGCAGAGAGGTATTTATTTAAGGGACCTAGAGGAAAGTTTCTACACTTCTTGAAGCTAAAGATTAAGATGCTATTGCATGAGAATAATATCTTGAATATACAATAATTAGTGGATTTTAAAGGTAATGTTCAAGAATTTAGACAATGACAGTGACACAGAGGCTAGACACATGCGCAGTGGGAGATCGTTTAGAGAGGTTCCTCTTGCGAACCCATTTAAGAAGAATTATGGATACGAGGGATTCTATAGTGGAGAAGAAGCAGATCTAACAGAAAAAGAGTATTCAAAGTCTGCAAGGGCAGAGGAAGTAGAGATTGAATAACTTTGTCGAGGAGAACCAAAAACGTCAGGTACTGTGCCTACTGTCGAAGTAAGTATTATTACTCATCCTGTTGTTTTAGCAGTATTAAGTAGCCAAAGTAACCAGAGTAATCAGAGCACTCAGAGTACTATTACAAGTATTTTAGTACATACTCAGTCAAGAAACCAAGGAAAGTCCATGGCAGATGAAATGAGGTTACCTATTTTTAGAGGAGATGGACCTGAAGATCCTGACCAACATTGGTTCTTATGAAAAGTTGTATGGATCATTAATCAAGTCACTGACGAAGCTGTTAAGAGAGATTAGTTTAGTACTAACTTGAGGGACCACCCACTAAGATGGTATATGAATTTTGTTTTAGGACCTTTACAGCCTAAACCGTTGAATGTCATTAAGACTTCATTGAATGAAGAATTCAAGAAGCCTAATTCAGAGTCATAGTGCATTAAAAAGTTGAAGGAAATCAAGCAGAAGGTGACTGAACCTGTTTGGGAATTTCATCATAGGTTTAAGACTCTGACAGGTCGTTTGATTTTTCAGATCCCAAATGAACAGAATAAAGAATGGTTCATTGTTTCCCTCCTGCCACATATCATAGTTCCTCTAATGCAACAAAAAGTCGCTTCACAGGATGAAGCATTGGATATTTCCATGAAACTAGAAGCGGCCCCTGTAGGAGAATCCAGTCTAGGTATGAGCCAGATTTTAAATCAATTAACTATTTTATCTTTACAGTTTGAATATATGAAGAAGGACAAAGGAAAGGAGAAAATAAAAGATATTTGGTGTATCAGATGTAAAGCAAAGGGCCATGAAAAAGAGAACTATACTTTATTTAATGAATACTTGGCCTTTGGAGCACCTAACCCTTTGAAGCATGCTACTCTACCATGGTGTGAGGTATGTAGAAATAGACATCGCCATGGTGAATGTTATTACATGCAGAAATATGTCAAGACACCTACCAATACTTATTGCACATTTTGTAAATCTATGGGGCATGATGAGAAGGAATGTAGGGCTTATAATCTCATGCATGAAAGGTCAAGGGATACATATAGGATTCAAGGAGAATTACAGTCAGAAGAAAATTATGTGCAGTTCAATTCCCTAGGAAGAGGAAACTTCAACCCTCACGGTGGATTCAGTGGAAGAGGACGAGGAGGAGGTATGGGCCGAGGTCGAGGTCAGATCATTTTCTATAACTGCGCCCAACCACAACATTTGACAAGGGATTGTCAGAACCCTTGTACTACTTGTAGCTATTGTAATTCATTTGATCATGTCATTGAAGACTGTCCAGTATTGCTAGCAAAACTTCAAGAAATATGAGTTGGAAACCAAGTACAACTAATATCTACTGAACCTCGCGGTGAGGATCCTAGAGTCATTGTTATTACTAGAGGAGGTGTTGTTACAGGAGAAGACAGGGTGACTCTAAGAAATACTACAGATGGACCAGGGATCAAAAACGTTGTAGATAAGACACAATTGTTCAATCCAAGGAAATAAAAGCATACATTTGAAGAAGCAAGAAGAGAATTTGTAGGAGAATGGGATTCTTCATATAGAGCACAACCAGAAGTAAGAGAATGTGAAATGCCTCTAGCATTTGATCAGTCTACCCTAGATAGACAAGGAAAAGAGGTAAGAAAGCTTATGGACTTCTTGTATACTTGCATCAATTTGATTAAAGATGAAAAAATTGTGCAGGAACTACAACACTTAATAAGACAGTATGAAGTTTGGAGAATAGATCCTCTGTTGAGTAGAGCTGTGAATCAAGTATCTAGGAAAAGAAGGACAAGCAAGGAACTACATGTTAGTGCTCAGATTGGAGACTACGACATAGAATATGTGGTCCTCGACTTGGGATCAGAAGTAAATCTTATGACAAAGAATACTTGGGCATTGATGGGAAAACCTAAGTTTATTTACTCCCCTATTAGGCTCACGATGGCTAATCAGTAGGCGGTGAGCCCCTTTGGAAGACTAGAGCATGTCCCTATGGACATCGACGGAGTGAGGGCATTTGCAGATTTTGAAGTGATTCAGATTGTTGATGATAGTTGCCCCTACCCAACACTATTAGGAATTGATTGGGATTTCAACAATTCGACTGTTGTTGACCTAAAAAAGAGAAGAATGAAATTCAAAGGTGATGGCCTTAATGTCATTGCACCTTTTGATCCTAATGAAGGTCACAGATACATCTATAAATTGACATCGGGACAACATGATTACATTAATCCTACAATAGATGAAAATCTAAGTTGGCGAAGTGAAAGTGCATGCTCATTAGATTCATAAGAAGCATCGGAAAAATGGAAAAAAAAAAATGTATGAAGTCTCTACACGAAGGTGTGCCAGATTGACCAGAGGAATCCACTGGATTGGCACAGAAGTAAGTAATATTCCTACATTTGATGTCTTGAATCATTTAGAGACATTTCTAGTTTAATTTGAAGGAATTGTACCAATACAACAGAGGTTGTTAGAACTAGATGAAGCCTTGAAAGCAACACCATCTATATGGTGGGGAACAAACAAGAAGAATATAGTGGAGTGGGTACAACGTCACACCTTGATGATAGTGTTCTTTTCATACCAAGATGAAGGTTTTGAAGTTCTATACACAGGTCCGAGTTGTCCCAAGAGCCATGTGCGAAGTTGCGAGGAAGCTTGGAGAAACATCCCTAAATAATAGTGGGTACATAAGTTCATTAACACTTTGGATACTACGCCTATCAATTTGTATCTTCAAGCAGAATTGCACCTCATCACTACAGATTGGTATGGAATGACCCAAAACTTATAACTACGTTCCTACTTGAAATTCAGTACCCTACAATAGATCAGGCTTTACAAATTGTAAGACAAAAGGTATTTGAAGAGGCACCTAACCTCCCTTTTGCACAAGAAGAAGATGAATGGACTGCACCTCTTCAGAAGTTACAGGGTTGTTATAATATTAATGTTGATGAGGATGATGACCCTAGGGATATAAACATTGCAGAAACTGAAGGTCAAAGAGACATAGAAGGGTCAGGGATCAAATTATCTTTTATTGGATAACCTATTAAAATTAAGAAGGTTAATATTGGAACAGAGAAATCACCTAAGTTGGCAAATGTTGGAGACTATTGGGATGATGCTACTATTGATAAGATTACAGAACTACTACATGAGTATCAAGACTTGTTTCCAACCAAGTTCATAGACATGAAGGGCATTAAAGGACCCATGGGAGAAATGAATATTCCTTTGAAACCAAATGCAAGGCCAGTCAAGTAGAGACCTTACAGACTGAATCCCAAGTACAAGAAGAAAGTTAATATTGAATTAGATAGAAAGATGGAAGGAGGGATCATAGAACCAGTTGAAGAATCTGAATGGATCAACCCTATGGTGGTCTAGGATAATAAGTCAGGAGAAATCAGAATTTGTGTAGATATAAGGAAACTTAATGATGCATGTTTACATGATCCATTTCCTACATCTTTTATTGATGAGGTCCTAGATAATGTAGGAGGATAGTAAATCTATTTATTTACAAATGGATTTTTAGGTTATCACCAAATCAGAATTGCTAAGGAGGATAGGCATAAGACCACATTTGCAACAGAATGGGGCTCTTATCAGTACATTGTGATGCCTTTTGGTTTGAAGAATGCACCAGCCATTTTTTCTAGGGTGGTGGTCGAAGAATTTAAGGAGTTTTTACACAAATTTCTAGAAGCATACTTTGATGATTGGACCATTTTTAGCCTACTTAAAAATCATATTGAATTTTTGAGATTAATGTTAGATAAGTGCAGGCAATGTCAGATTTCCCTGAATCTAAAGAAGTGTATTTTCTTTTCACCTTTTGGAGTGTTGTTAGGACATGTTGTATGTAAGAAGGGGTTGTTGGTCTTTCTGGAGGCAGAAAGACCATTGATTCTAGCAGAAGCACATGAGGGCATCACAGGAGGAAATTATGTAGGGAAAGAAACAACGCAGAAGGTTCTCAAAGCTGGCCTCTAGTGGCCCACTTTACATAAGGATGATAAGGAATACTACAAAGCCTTTGATGTATGTCATAGGATAGGGAATCCGTCTAGAAGGGATGAAATTCCCTTAGCACCTCAACTAACTTTATAGGCCTTTGAGAAATGGGACATTGACTTTGTGGGACTTATCAACCCACTAGGAAGGCACACAGGAGCTCGATACATCATCACTACTACAGAGTATTTGACCAGATGGGAAGAAGCAAGAGCAGTTAAAGACTGTAGTGCAACTACAACTGAGTGATTCATCTTTGATGATATCATAAGCAGATTTGGATTCCTGAAGATACTTATGAGTGATCAAGGTACACACTTCATTAACAAAACCATTGAAGCCTTGACTCAGGAGTTCGAAGTTCACCATCAGAAGAACACACCATACCACCCACAGGCGAATGGTAGAGTCGAAGCTTTCGATAAGATATTGGAGACAACGTTGACCAAGATTTGTAGTGTTAACATAGATGATTGGGATTTATTAATTCCAACATTATTATGGGCATATTGAACTACTTGCAAAAAGTTAACAATGCAAACTCCCTTTAAGTTAGTTTATGGCCTGGAAGCAGTGGTACCTATGTAATATTTGGTTCCTAGCTTAAGAATTGCAGCATTTACAGGCATGGATGACATAGGAAGTATTCAAGATAGGCTTGCACAGTTGATGGAACTAGAGGAAGATAGGTTTATTACAGGATTTCATCAGCAGGTACAAAAAGAACGAGAAAAGGCTTACCATGAAAGACATATCAAGAATAAAGCATTTAAGCAAGGATATTTGGTACTGTTATATGACAACAAGTTCTTGAAGCATCCAGGGAAGTTCAAGACACATTGTATTGGTCCGTTTGAAGTTTCCTATGTTACAGAAAGTGGATTTGTGCAGCTAAAGATGCTTAATGGAGAATGGAAATATGGTTTGGTAAATGGGATCTGGTTGAAACTGTATTTTGACAACCAGTTGCCTCACATCTCTCAGTAAAATCATAGGAAGAAGGGTTTAGGTACCAAGTGTAGCTAAAATTGGGTACCAAACACAAAAAAGAAACTCTGCACACAATAGGGAGGGATAGAGAAGAAAGCACATGTTGCTTCATGCAGTCTGTAGTTGAAGTAAAACAAAAGGCTCAATCTTACAGTGACTCGGGATGAGTCACATGTGAGTGTTGGGGGCCTGTTGGACCTTGGTTATGTATTATGGAATAAAGAGAATATTAAGGAATAAGAAAGACGAAGTACAAACTGTGTAGAAGGCACATAAACTAAACAAGGGTCGAAGTGGTTAAAGAAGAAGAAAAGAAGGAATGAAGTAAGGAGAAACAAGTCATTGAAAGAGAAGATCAAGGAAGATAAATCATCAAAGAATATGGATTGTGGACAACTCAATAATCAAAATAAGACACCAAGGGATGCTTTGGAGAACCTCGCAAAAAAGAAGGACAGGCTGGCGAAGCCCTGAAAACGTGGGTCATGTAGACCTAGGGTTTTGGATCTGGGGTTTTGACACATAGACTTCGGTCTAAGTTTGTCCAAGAGTCATGTAATGTATAAATAAAGGTCTAGAAGAGTCGAGAGGGTTGTTGTTTTTGTTTTTGTGGCTCATTATTGTTACTATTATTGTTGATGAGAACGATATTGAGAGATAAGTGTTTTGTTGTAGAAAAAATCTTGTACTCTAGATCTTCAGTTGGGTATGAATATCAACCCTGCAACTGGGTGTGCAGGGAGAGGAGATAAAGAGAGAAAGACAGAGAGATATACAACTAAGTGTGCAGATAGAACTGTATGTTTTCATCTAATATATCAAGAAACACAGTTTTGTGGACGTATCCCTAGGGAGAGGGTGAACCTCATAAATCTTGTTGTTCTTTGTGGTTGATGTTGTGTTATTTGCTATCTGTTATACTATTATTGCATTGTTGTTTTCCATATTAAAGATAGAAGGTATAAGCTAACTTCTCCAAGCTAAGTGTAATACTGTTAAGGGATCTCTCAGTTATATTGCGTTGTTGTTCTGGATTCACTTTTCATTTCCTCTGGTTGTAGACACATGTGTCTTGCAACCCCCCTATTTCTACTTCGAGTGATACTTCATATTCTTCGCAAGTGTTTCTGAAAGGGCCAGTAGTTAGGGCTTGTTGGTGTGCTATTTGAGTTGAACCCTGGGTCTTCCCATGTGCCAACAATTTTCTTTCTTGAACTTGCACATCCAATCTCTTGGTTGAAAGTGTCAAGTTTTCCTTCACCCTCTTTGATCTTAGCCCTAATAAGCATTCACACTCACAATTCAAGTCAAATAATATTGCTCTAATACCAACATGATCTGGGATCTTCTATTCGATGACTATAACATGAATTGCATTAAAGATTATAAAAAAATCTTGTGGGAAACATTTAATGAAGAAAGCATACACATGAGAAATGACAAGAAGAACAATTGCACAAGACTTGATAAAAACATTTTTCCCAACAATGGACTATGTCTCTGAGCCCACTTCTAATTGGAGAGGAATTTATATTGTCTCAACAAAATTGGCATAAATAAATGACAATACCTAAAATATGAAAATTCCTTGAAAACACGTTGCTCGGATCCAAATTTTGACTGCACTAATGGATTCGTGACGTGGAATCGTGCAGAAATGACTGTCAAATCATCAAATTATTTCACTTTCACCCCCAGGCCCCTCATGGGCTCTCTTCATCGAAAGTAGTGCCAAAACAATCGAACAACCCCTGCAATAAAATAACATGTCTCATAAAACATTCCCGCTCATGGGATGTGGATCCTACCCCCGATGGATGGAATGTACTAGGTTTAATTGATTTAACATGGGAGAATATACCAACGTAGTTCGTTTCTAGACTGGTTGGAAGAGGTCAAATTGGGTCGTAAGTTGGCGGGAGGTCCGAGGGTTGAACCCCACAGACCCCCATTTTAATAATTTGTTGTAATGAATATATAAATATAATAATTTTTGGTTATTTGTTTTAAAATCCCCGCCATTTAATTCTGTGGTCGACCGGTTGGTTTTCATTTAAATGGTCTTTCCGGATAATTGGTTGGTGCATAATAAATATTAGTCAACCGTTGACTAACATTTATA
>SNQJ01S0015104.1:41437-53013 GCA_010110895.2 Picea sitchensis | reverse complement strand
TTAGGGAATATCCTCAATTGAAGGAGAGGAATCCCCAACTTATCCCAAAGATATCTCAAGTGGTTGGGCCTCTCCAAGGTTATATAAGGAGGCCTCCTCATGGTGAAAGGGGGATGGAGATTGAGAATTACATCAAACTTATGATCTCATGAGTGATATGTCATCAAAGAAATCAATGGATATTACTTCAGAAAAGGGATTGGACAAGGAGAACTGGAAGAGGTTGTTGCACCTTCATCAAAGGATTGTAAGTACTTTTACTTGTTCTCATTAATAATCAATGCTTGGTCTGTTTCTTTCAAACTTATGCTTGTTACACATGAGTTTGTCTACAGTAGATGGATTTATATTTGAGCTAATCTCAATAGAGTAGGAAGTCTTTTGTACCTTTGTTTGTTTTACAGGACCTATCAGGGAGCTCATGATCGAATCTCAACCTAGAATTTGCAGGGACAAACGTCGTTAATAAGGTACATATCTTTCTTATTCTCCTTCGTATGTTATCTTGATTAGATCTAAAAGGATGTCAGTGTCCATGTTAAGCACTTTTCTATCTTGTCGTTAAGAGTCCAAAGACCAAGAGGGAATCCACTTGTTCATAGGGGGATTCACCTATAACAGTTCTCACCAACATGACCTGCAGTGGTTGGAAACATGGGTTGCTGAGAACCATGAGACAAAAATTTCACTACCTTGGGAATACTAGGGAAATGTTTAATAAGGTGGTCACCCTTACAAATCCTTCAAGGGAATTTTGGCTTGTGACATGTGTTGGTATACTTGTCAATATCATCCAGACTCCCATCATGATTATTAGTCGTTGGTTGATTTCCCCCTTTCTTATTTTTCTTCTTCTTAATCTTCCCTTTCTTATTATTCTTAGCCTCCTAGTTACTAACATTAAGACTTTCACCAGGCAAAGAAGAAGAAATGGAAGAAGACCTGACAGGTGAAGAAGGAAAACGGTCAACATGAGGTTGATGTTCTTGGGGTGGAGGGCTTGCATTCGAAGCACCAGGAGAATTTGGGATCAATGAAGTTGAAAACAACCATACTGGTAATCCTATAGTGAATCTAGGAAGACTCAATGTGGCAATGTAAGGAGGACCAATGTTTCTAGAAGAAGGAAAAACAAAAGTTTCCCTGTGAAAATGGGTTACTTGGTTGGTAGTCCAAGGAAATGTTTTCATAGACACAAAATTAACCTAAGGTCACTAAATCAAATATCACACACTACCAAAGTCCCTATAAGATAAGAGAAATAAAAAAACTCAATTTTTGCAGGGAAAAAAGGAAGTAAGGATATTCCAGATATGGGATATGAGGCCTTCAAAAAATATATGAGAAACAATTACCTCGACCTCCATGTAACAACCCTTCTCAGTGAAAGCAACCCTCACTTCATGGGGTCACCCTCAAAGTGTATTGAAAGTGTGATACAAATTCTACCCTAGGTATAGTAGGAAACCCCCCACATTCACCTCTATAGATACCTAGGAAAGGTTAATAGGGTTACTAACTCATAATCGGCCTCCGACGGGGTACAGTCGATAGTCGGGACCGAACATATGGGCAGGATAACAAAGTAAAAATCTCTTCCAGAGGAATGAAAACATGTGGACAAATATTACTCCTCAGGACCTCGAACAGATTCTATATTCACGAAGCATTGGGATCAAATGAACCAGTAGCACTCAATAAAAACACCCAATATATGCTCTTTCCACTACGATTGGTTAATATTTGGAGGGGTAATCTTCACTTCTCTTTCACATGTGACCTCATATTTAGCTTCTGTGTTAGAGGGGGTTCCCAAATATGCCTGTAAAAAAAATGGATTTTGTCACTCTTTAGTGTTCTATAGTATTGGTTCAGTGGCCTTAGAGAATTTACTCTCCACCTACAACCAAGGCCCCAAAATCCTAGAATTGTTGGTTTTCTATAAAAGAAAGAAGTTTAATTGATTTTAGATTATGCACTTGTTCCTTTTATGGTTGTTGTTACTAAAAAGGGAAAATGTAAGTGAAACTTACGGTTTGATCACTTTGAATCCAATAAGACTTCAAAATAAAATATGAGTGAAATGCTATATTTAGTTTCGATGAAGCCTATCTATAGAAAGGAGCAAGAGGTTTCAACAGAAGAAAAAAGTGTAACATTCAATGTAATAAACATGAAATACTCTTTGAATGCAAGAGGTGTTTGGTATATGAGTCAAAGGAATTGTAGGATACACGATTCAATGGTACATGCAAAAGGATGTGGTATACGCAATTTATTTTGCTTTAAAATGCATGCTAAAAAATGCTCCACCCACTAACTAGAATGCAAGAATTATTGTTTTTTTTTTAGATGCAATGAAATTATTTCAAATGTAATGTTTTCTAATTCCTTATATTCAATGAAGGATTTCAATGTTGATGCAAAGGATTACAAAGAAAAAGATCCACAAAAAACATGCACTCAAGCAAGAACTTAAAAAATCCAAATGTCAGAATGCTTCTAACACAAGAACACACAAATGGAAAGTAGAGATTAACACTTATTGTAACCTCAGAACTTGAGTGGCAAGAATCAAGGATTAATGTCAAGTTGTAAGAAGACCACAAAAATTCAAACACTCAAAGGATCAAAATATTTCCAAAGAAAACCATAAGAAGCTAAAAAACAACGCTCAAAGCAACAATTGCAATCCCAAATCAATGAGGAAGACTTCAAAATCAATCAAGTGAAACAATTAGAAAGTAATGAAATCAAAATGACATAATTTTCAAAACCTCCATGACGAGGATCAAACTACTAGTAAGGAAGAATTTGACCAAATGATCACGTTAGCCCAAGGCAGTCATGCACAATTCAAAATTTGACGGATTTGCAAACTTAAAAGAGTAAAGAAAAGGTGATAATCATTCAACTTCAATCAAGGAAATCCAAAATCAAGTTCAAAGCAATCCAATGCAAATATCTAAGTTAAGAATCTGAGAAAACAAAGGAAAAATGAGCTCAAAATTGACCCAGGAAGGAGATCAATGCTGTTGTAATAATGTAGAAAGGGCATTGGAAAAAGGTCATCTCTCCTCAAAAAACTGACAATGAGCATTGGTAAGGGATTTCAATGCTATGCAAGCCACTATAAGGGAGTGTTGAAGCCTAGAAGTGATCGAAAGAGAACAAAATATTGCTCAGATTCAACAAATACTAGGAAGAGTTCAAGAATCAAAATAAAAAAGAATCAAGAGACAAACAATATTCAACATGCTAGAAGAAACCAAGGAAAGAATATTAAAATCTCTCTCCCCAGTGGAGTCGCCAATTTTTTGTTATGGTAAATTTCCCCCTGCAAATAGGTGAAACCCCCCTTTGGATCAAGACCCCTTATTTGATCCAAAGACAGAAGGAAACAAATTAACACTAACTTTACTTTAGACCTATTTAGAAAATTAAATGAGAAGAAAGAGATGGGTGAATTACCTTGTTATGATGGTTGTCCTCGCTACTCCATCCTTTAACCTTGTTGACCAATCTTCTAGACACGGAAAAGAAACCTGCAAAGAATAGAGAGAAACCACCTTCCTCTACACTATATTGTTAAGCAAAAATATATTTATCAATGATGAATCCCACAACAATAGACATGCATGAGCCAATTACACAAAACATGAAGGGAATAGGACAAGTTATGTATTAATGGAAAGCAATAATGAAGCACTTACAATCAAAGTTGACATTGTAGCAGATCCTCCAATATATCCTATATAGGCCTCTCCTGAATGTTTCAAGATCATAATTATGATGCTCTCATGGATTCTCCTCCTTTTTCACCTTGGAATTCCCTCATTATATAGGAGTTGGAGGCTTAACCACCATGAAGTATTTTGGGAAATGGTTGAATATTTTGCTTGATAAGTTGGGATTGAGCTTAACTAATATGGAGCCATAATATATTATTTGAATCCTTGACCTCATCTTCTCATAACTAACCCTTAGAACAAGGTTGGCTAGCCATAACTCCCTCTAACCACTTCAACTCTCCTCCAAAACTGAGAAAAGAGCGTTGACAATGCTCCCTATACATGGGTAGGGGAGCATTGAAAAGATTTCAACAGTCTCTATACATGGGTAGGGGAGCGTTGACAAGAGTTCAACACTCTCTATACATGGGAAGGGGAGTATTTACCTTAAAAAATGGTCAAAATATCAAGGTAAAAGGAATTTTTTCGACCTTCTCAAGATGTGTTTTTCTCCTCTGAAATAACTAGGGATTATGAAAAATATTATTCGATGGTGTCAAAGTTGCAACACTTAATAAAGTGAACGTGACACATAATAAAGTGCATGTGACACTTAGTACGCTGCATACGACACTTGACCAATTTCATGCGATACTTAGTAAGGTGCATACGACACTTGATAAGGTGCACACGACACTTACAAAACTTATTAGAATGTGATACATAAGTGATACACAAGTGTGACACTTAGTAGAATGAAATACATAAGCGCAACACTTATTAGTATGGGAATTTGGTGTGTAACACCATGGAAATGTTGTGGAAGAACCATATATTTACTTACTACTTTCCAACAATAAAAATAATTTATTATTCATTAACAACTGACACATTGTTGTATTGACATGGTCTAGTCAATGACAACACTCAGATTCATTGGAAATCCAATTGTTTAGTATTCCCTTTCAATGTCATCATCAATTTACTTGCCTTTTAATGAAGAACACTTGTCTCAACAAATTTAGAGAGAATGAGAAATTACATGTCATATATGAGCAATCACTATTTTTCCTTTTTTTACTAAATCATGGAAGGGCGGGACTAGCCACCTCATGGATTTTCCTATTTACTAAGTTTTATTGAATACTTTATTGTTGTAGGAAATGATGATTTGTTTGTACCTAATTTTCCATTACACAACCAATGTTATCTTAGTATTCCCTGCTGAAGGCAAGAAGGGACTATAGTATTCGATTCGACATTGACCATCCATTACTTTGAGTTTGACTACAAATATTTTCATGCTTTCCAAACGTGTACATATGAGAAAAGAAATAGTTATTTTTTGTAATATTTAAATTGATTTGATCAAACACACTTTTTGCTAACAAGATTGATGTCTTATTGTCATTATTTGATAGATAATCTAATCTTTTCACTATATTATAAATTCATTTAATCTACAATTCATTTTCCAATGTCACATAACCTAAGTTTTTAATATGCATTTTCCCAATGTCACATAACCTAAGTTTTCAATCTTTCTGACGTCTTTAAATAGGATCTAGATGAAAAAGATGCATTATATCAACTTAAACATATTTGGATGATGGTGATGCATTATATCAACTGACAAATCTCTGTGTGCATTATGGTGATGCATTATATCCATTGGAAAACCGATCTCTATATGCAATGCGTTTTGATAGAATTCTACCACCTTTCTCCACTTCCACTCTTCTTTTACATACCTTCTTTTTATTCACTATCATTGCTTCCATACAAAAACATTTATCATAAACAAATTTCAACATTTATCATAAACAAATTGAAATTTATCATAAAAAAATTTCTTGATGCATCGCATTAAGAAATGTGTTTCCTTCCAAACAAATAACAAAAATTTGATATGCAATACTACATCTTTGGATCTCATAATGGAAGAATGAACTATGAACTATTCTTTTCTATGAACTATATTTCTCTGTAAACTACATCTTGTAGATCCTATTCTTTCTATGAATTACACCTCTCTATAAACTACATCTTGCACAACTATGCGTCTTTGCAAACAACATCTTGCACAATCTTTGTAAGAGGGTATTTTGTTGGATATCAGAACGTATTAGTTAACTATGAACTATTCCTTCAGATAGTGGATGTATGAACAACAAATGCAACTGACACATGGTGTATAATCTTGTTTCAGGTACAAGTACATTCATTTCACATCTATTATAATTTACTTTACTAGATACCTACATGGTTTATATAGAAAACACTTTGTATATATAGGAGGAACTCAGAGAGAAAACCTCATCTTTGGGGAATTTTTAAATGTTCGTGATACCTCTCCCCTCATGTTGTTGATCCCTATCCCATCGTTGTAGGTCCTTTTGAAAATTTCTTTACTAGGTACCTATAGAGTTTCCATAAGAAACACTTTGTACATATAGGGGGATCTCATAGAAAAAACCTTACCTTTTGGGAAGTTGTAAACCTTCATGATCCCTCTCCCCTAGTGTTTTTGATCCTTTTCCCATGTTTGTAAGCCCTTCTTCCTACAGATCCCTCGACCTAAGAATGTCCAGTTTGGAATCATTAATGAATACAAATGGTTGGTTTGGTCTGAGATCAAAACCACTAGGAGAAAGAAGAGATATGCTTGTTATTTCTTGCTTCTTTCTATTAGGAAAGAATTTATGTGTAGATGATGTTTACTTCCTTATTCCCGCCATTCTTTTTCTAGAATCTTCGATGGATCTCTAGTGTCTTAACATCCACATTTTCTTTATAGCATCTTTTGTGAATCTATGGTATCTTAGCATCCACATGTTCTAAGTCAATACCCCACACATGTTTCCAATTGGGTTTCAAATATCATCAATACCAAGACATTAGCAATGAAATATAATCTAGGGAGATAAAATTCATTTTCACATAATAAGTGGATTCTAGAATATTTCATACTTTTTTGCAAACTCTGGAAATACATTTGTGTCCCTAAAAATACCTACAACATTATTGTAGGAAATAACACTTGCTGGGAATTTTTCCCAAGGATCCATCACTACTACCTTCAAGCCCATCTTTGAGGCTTCCTGGAAAAGCATCCATCCCAACTGGGCTCCACCCAAATCTCCCACAATTGTGTCACACACCCAAATAACACTATTACAATGGATTCACTGGAGGAAGTAGCTCTTCCCAGCTCGCTCTGTGGGATGCTTGCGACTTAGAACAAGGGAACAATGCACACACCTATTTTGAGAAAAGTTCAAAAGAAAGGTTTACTTCAATCGAAATATACCTTACAGAACTACTATCATGACCCTCCACTATAATTTCTCTATGAGATAAGCCATAGTAACAATGAATAAAGAACACGATGACATCAAATCTTGAAGACTTGATATTTTAGTAGAAACCATCATGTGTAAGATTGAGGAGTTATGCTCTTCATCAATGAAGATGCAATAATTATATGTATGCAATCAAAATAACTATTTTCTTCCAACATGAACAACAAATTGTAGGCTGTCAAAATTGTTCATTCTACTTGTTAACTAAGTGTATTCAAGACTTTGTTGTTATAAATTCGTTTTCCATTACACAGTCACTAACTTCTTAGTCTTTTTTTATCTTTAGTAGGAACTATAGTAATTGATTTGAGTCAATATATAGTATTTTTTGTATTAATCTCTTCACGTTCAACCAATGATGATAATTATTTTTCATTTGTATAAAAATACCCAAAGTTTAACATTGGAAAAAACTTTCCTCATCACTATATGGACCAATACACTAGTTTGAGATGGTATTGTTGGGCTATTCCTATTAATGTCACTGAGAAGGACTGCGTTTTTTATTTATATGAAAATTTCCTAAGTTAAACATTGGTAAAGACATAATATTTAATACTAATTCTACCATTTAGCATATTCTACCTTGAAATTAAATCATTTCTAATTTGTGATAACCTTGGTTGCACCTGTGGCAGGCTGGCAAAGGAGCCAATGTGATTTTTGATAACCTAGTCTACACTGATGGAAAGTTGGTGAAGGTGTACTGGAAAATCCAAATTAAAACTTGGATGCACCTGAGCTTGAATGAAAGACTCTCCCCATCTATGGTATGTTGAGGTAGTGAAAGTGGTGGTGGAGGCTCAATGCAAATTCTTTGTTGTGGAAACAACATAGTGAATAGAGTTGATAGTTTTTGCAAGAGTGATTAACAATGCAATGGGATGGTGTTCCTCGGTTATAATTAATCTCAATAATCTAAATATATGGAGTGTAAGAAAAATTCAACTATTATGCATGTTGAATATAGATGTAGGTGATCTAACAATAATACAATGAACAATGAAAATAAACAAGTTGAATGCTTATGTAGTTTAGATGTAATAATAGATAGAATAACCCCTAGCATTAGTTCTATCACTCCTAATTTATAAATTATATGCTACACCCAATTGTAATCTTTACTTATGTAATCCATACTTTTAGCATTTTTTTACTTCATTTAGTTTTGCTTACTTTGCATACGACTTTCCAAACTGAAACATAAATTGAAATATATATGATGTTTCAAAGAAATGAGCAATCCAAAAGAATGGAAATGGAAACACTTATGAAGAAGCACCAAAAAAATGTTTATTTTAATAACAACAAGAAAATAAAAGAAAAAATAAAATGTTATAGTCATGGGAAAGCCTTTAAAAGATAGATTATTTCCTCTTTGATTTACACCTATGACAAATAAATTTACATATGAGTTGGATTTCTCATATGATAGTTTTTTTTTTTGTAAATAAACTAGATGAGAATCCTTCTATTCAACGAAGAAAAAGGTACAAAGTGATACATAGACTTGTTGATAGCAAAAGACCCCCTGGAAAGAGAACAGGGGAGCACTAGAGACTAACCTATGCTAAAAGAGAACCACAAGGAGTGCATGGGCATAACAAGATGAAACATTACAATATAAGGAGAAAGGGTCGGGTCATTGTGTTGGTTAGAGAGGATCCTTTATGATTTTTTTATTATGAACATCAATCCATCCAGAGGAACTGATAGGCTTAGAATACTTCACCACCAAAGCCATATGGTTTGAGGAAATGCCAGAATCTTGAGTTGCGGAAGGTAAGGGTGATTCCTTGTCACTGTCTGAATTATCCAATTCATGAGGATGTTTCTGAGTCCCTAAGAGTGGGTTCATGGCCATGATTATGTCATTTGATTCATCCTTTTCGAGGGGAGTGTGCAAGGTTGAACTGTAGGATTCAGAGTCAAATTGTTTGAAGCTTCAAAATGTTGTGTTGAAGCCAAATACTGGTATTTTGGGTCTGTGGTTGGTTGTTGTGCATTTTTTGGAGACTGCGATGATTTTGTACAAGGTGGAGGAGTTGGGGCATGTTTGTAATGCTTCTTGTTGTTAGATGAAGAATTCAAGCGACTTTTGTGATTTTTAGGGTCTTTCCAACCATTATCCCTTTTCAGTGCTCCAAGGGATGAGAATAGGATTGGGTATAAAAGAAAAGTTGCCTGAAGGTTCCCTATTTTCTAACATGAGTGACAACTGAAGGAAATGTTCTCATAATCGACCAACTACGTGTAAGGATCCTCCTCAATCCAATCTATAAGAATCTTATCTGGTAGCCCTTGACTGAGCTCGATTTCAATGCATATGCGAGCAAAGGTGATGAAGCCTTTCATTATCCATTCCATTTTAATCTTGATAAACCTACCCAACACATTGCTCAGGGTAGGTAAAAAATCTTGAGTATAAAAATGCAAAGGTAAATTGGGGAGTCTTACCCACACCAGTGTAGTCATAGAAGTCATAGTCAGCGGGTTGAAATAAGGGAACCATCTTTGCATGGAAACACCAAATATGCCCCAGAACCATGGAACATGCTCTAGCATGTGTTGGCAATCTTCCTCTATGAAAAAGTTAACAATTAAGAACCCTTTAGGGAAAAAGAATAGCTCATGGCCTGACGTCTAGGTCTTATTTACCCATTATCTTAGCGCATAAGTCAAGGGCCATAGTAAGTTGAAACGACTGATGAGGGATTTTTTCTGGTAGATATATGTAGAGCCATAGACATGGGGATCTTCGATCTCTTCTGTTGGAGGTTCTGCGGATTTCTCCATAATGAAGGAAAAGAAAAAAATGCTCCTTTTCTCCGAAATTTTCATCCTTGGACCCGAAAGGATCGAAAATACCTATTTTCACGGCATGCTTGTAAGAGCTTGGATAAGTGGAGGATGATTCTCCTCCACACAGACAAGAAATGAGAGAAATGGTTGCATTTTTTAGATTCCCATAACACCATAGCAGAGAGACATACACAAGTTGTTTTCCTTCAAATATTAGTCATTGAAAGAAAGACAGAATAGCTATAGCCTAGTGGATCTTGGGTTCAAGCTAAAAAATGGAGTCTGAATCCTGAGCATGCAAGCAGAGAGAAGAACCAACGATGGTCTTGAAAAAAAGGGGAAATGCAACATCAGTCTCAGAGCAAGCCGCAACACAATGTCCAGAATAAAGCCTCGATCTTTGATGGAATATGGGGCCGACAATGTCACTCTTAACTCGATTCCTATAACAGAGCAAGGGATGAAGATACCACGATCAAATCCCAAAGGCATAATGATCATCTTGTATATTTTCATTCAACGGAAAAATAGCTATGTCGACATCAGGCACCACCTTTGTTCAATTGGGTTTAGTTGGTGACTGCTTTGACTCTCCGGCTTCGATAGTAACAACGGGCACAGGCTCGGTCTTTGGCATTGTCTACTTGGACTTAGCCTCTCTTGTTCTCTCCTTATTGGGAGTAGGGTTTGCTGCGACACGATTCTTGGCAGGGCGAGGTGCCATTTTTCCCTAATTTTTTTATGAAATACTCTTAACAGAGTCGATCAACACAATAAAAAAAAGGCTACATAAAGTGTGCATGGGAGGATGAGAACACGACCTAATGACCCTTTCTCTAATCATAGTTATTCAAGTACCAAGATTTCTTTTTTTTCTCATTCAATTTTATCAAATCTATGTCAATATTTAGATAGGTTTAGATGTTAAAGAAATCAAACCCAAGCTTAATAAGTTTGGATTTGAATGGTTAGTGGTAGGTACCCCAAACACTGAATCTTTTGAGGTACTAGATCTATGAATTAGTATTGAGTTCATGTCAATTTTTATGTCCCATCTTATCATATATCATTTAATGTATCAATACATTTACAAGAATTCTAATGTTTATGGCTATACATTAAGGAACTTATGTCAACTGTGCTTGGCTCATTTGTAATGTGGGGCTAGTGAAACCATTACCAGTTCCTTAGGATTATGCTAGATACCTAGGTATTGATCTATTTCACCAATCATATATATCCCACAAAGAAGTCCCTTTTGAATTATTTTCATGAGCATTCTCATTGCACTTCCTAACCCCACACCTGTATGGCCATAGAAAGTTGTTGTTTACAAGACTAAACTTGTTAAAGAGTGGATACCATACTAACTGATGCAATATGTAAACTTGTTTGTACATGTTACATGCAAATTCATCAAAAACTAAACCCATATTGTGACATCAAATATCTCAATCAAACTCTCATTTTTAATGTTTGTTTATTACAAATTTTATTTTAGTCAAACTAAACTAGTCTAACTATGCCAAAATTCCTAAACACTATGAAAAAAATGGCATGGTTGAGCCTAAAAGAAAAAATAGAATATTGAATTAAAAGTCTATGTGAGAGAATATGATAGCCTAAAGGATTACTAGTTGTGGTTGTTGACTTGAGTATATTGGTCTAATTTGTATCCAAT
>SNQJ01S0015103.1:123148-135654 GCA_010110895.2 Picea sitchensis | reverse complement strand
CATTAGTCACATATATATGAGAATCACAGAGACAGATATTTCCCAAGGAAACCCATACAAGGTAAAAACCTCTTCTTCTTTATATGATAGGTATTATTTACATTCTTTACATTATCATACATATGAGCACCAACTCATTGTGAGGCTACAACCTCTGGTTTTTGCAAGCTGCAACTTGCTGAGAGCACCAACTCTCTTTTTTTCTCTACCACCCACTAGAAGGAAGCACCAACTCCCTAGTTTCTCTAGCACCAACTAGAAGGAAGCACCTACTCCCTGGTTTCTCTAGCACCAACTAGAAGGAAGCACAAACTCCCTGGTTTCTCTAGCACCAACTAGAAGGAAGCTTCAACTCCCTGTGTTCAAGCACCCACTTGAACCTCTGAGGAAACCACTCCTCCCTAGAACCTCCCTTCCACCCTAGATTATGAATATGAAATACTGAAACCTATTATAGTGATATAGTGTTCAATAATAGCTTACCAGTCTCATCACTGTTCTGTAAGATTTTGCTACTCAGACTTCCTCACTGTCTTCCATCATCTATCCACTGCCCATTCTATTATTATGCCTTTTGTTCTCTGTGTGCAATTCCCATTCAATGCACCTTTTGTTTCCTATCCATTTCAGCTGCTACACCACCCCTTTGCTTCCTCACACATGCATTACTTCACCTCAGCAACAACAACCTCATCACTTCTCTGTGTTGTGTACTTATAGCTTTTATGCACCTTGTGCATGCAATGTATGCATTGCCTCTTCCTGCTCACACCATGTTCATCTCCTCCACATATCGAGTGCTTTGTCTGATCATCATGGCAACTCTTCATCTTCTCTGGTGGTTTTCCCATGCGTTTAGCATCATTGGATGTCATGCTGAGATTCCTCAACCTCTCTGGCAGTCAAGACTCTTCATCTTCTCTGTCTTAGATGAGCTTATCCTTTCTGTTTTCAACTACAGACTTCAATCCCCTTCCATCTGTCAATCGCCTGTATCAATAATCCTCAATCCACTAGAATATGCCTTGAGACTCTTCATCTTCTTTGGCGATCACACTCAGTCCTCTTCGAGTCCTCTAGCAGAGATCATCATTTGTTTTAGTTGTTACACTAAGAAGTGCAAAAATATCCCTGCGATCTTGTTCAACTTCACCTGCACCGTTGGATTGAATTCATAGAAACTTGCATTTACTTCGCCATTTCACACTTCAGCATTTCAGGATCCCCATGGTAAAGATTTCGTTACACTCCATGTCTCGATGCCCGAAACTCTGAAATGGAACTTATATGAACTGACTCCTTCCCTTCTCGTGACCACCGGTGGTGACCACAGGCTATTCCAAAAGGAACTTCATATTTCATGAGTTTATAAACTTCATCGAGTCTGATCAACGGTTGAAATCTCCATAGATCTGACGGTCCAGATATTATCGCGATCTCGCATCTCGCGAGTTTCCACACCATGCTCCGTTGACTCCAAGTTAGCGAAATTCCAATCGCTTGCCACTTGTCCTATGATTCGATGGTCCAGATCTGATCTTGATTCAACGGCTCAGATCATATCGTGATTTCAGGGTTCGCGACTTCGGGAATCCTATGGTAGGAGTTCTTGACATATCCATCTCCCGATTTCTGAAACTCTGAAAGGGAGTCAGATCAACGGTCCACATAACCCCCTGAGATGGACAGTTGATGGGATTTCGGCGTTTCGCATTTTGTGATTTTGGGACTCCTGTGGTAGGAGTTCTTGACATCTCCATCTCTCGATTTCCGAAACTCCAAAATGGAGTTTACTTCGTGGTTTTGCAT
Source organism: Picea sitchensis (assembly GCA_010110895.2). Classification (NCBI taxonomy): domain Eukaryota; kingdom Viridiplantae; phylum Streptophyta; class Pinopsida; order Pinales; family Pinaceae; genus Picea; species Picea sitchensis. The sequence continues at coordinate 133,845 of SNQJ01S0015103.1, read as the reverse complement.
TTGGAAAATTCGGGAGGTTAGGGAACCCCATTCCTTTGACTTCCCAGTCAGTGAAATGACGATCTATGTCCACGTGTCCTACCCGTAAATGGACGGTCCTCCTTCTTTCGGGATTTTGTATGTCGGCTTCTCCTTGTACTTTAAAGAACGTGCAGGTTTTCCTTGATCCAACAATGGTCGGATCCCATGCTTGGATCTAATGCTTGAGATATGTCCTCCTCTTCAGCACACTCTTCTTTTCTACATTCATATCTGATGGCCATCGGGAATTCAAGATGGGATCGAATGATCACTAATGCTTCTCCTCCCGAGCTTATGCATCCTCCTTACTTGGGAGAATTTCTAAGTGTCAAAGCCCTGGACCTTTGATCTGCCTGAGATCCTGAGTACGTTATCTCTCTTGAGCTTTGGCAATGAATTAACCTCATACCTGGTGCACAACTACGCACTGTGTTCGACTCTGTGCTAATTCATCCTAAGCTTACCTTGTCCTTTTTTTTCCTTCGTTGCATACTCTGATCTTGCCATCAATGACAAGAACATACTACCTGTAAATCATGCCAACCATCCTCTACACTATCTCTTCTAATCTTATCGAGCTTGCTCTATAGCGTCTTCCCAAAATACTTCTGGTGCCCGTCTGTTACATTCTTCCTATACTCAAGCCATCATCGTTGTTGTACTTTCCATCAATGACAAGCATACACTGCCTGTAAAGCATGCCAACAATATCCCTCTTTGGCATTGATGGAAACAAAGGCACCTAGATTATTTTCTCCCCCTTTTACATCAATGTCAAAGAAGAGACATGCTCCCCCTGAACTGTTGCAGTAATTTTAGGAGGCATTAGATATTCAAACAATACAAAACTCCCCCTAACAATATGGACTCTTTTAGGTGTGAGATGAAATGACACCCAGCTTCTGTATGAGATATTCAAAAGGTGTCTTGGCTAGGGGTTTAGTAAAGATGTCTGCAATTTGTTCTATAGTGGGAATGTAATGGACCTGAAAAATCCGATTGGTGACCTTCTCTCTCAGAAAATGATATTTTATGGGAATATGCTTGGTCTTGGAGTGGAAGACAGGATTTTTAGACACACTGATGGCACTAGTGTTATCACAATGAATTCAGATCGGTGCAGTGTATTTTACCTCCAAGTCTACAAGTGTATGAATCATCCATAATACCTGAGTGCAACAGGTAGCAACAACAATGTACTCTGCCTCTATGTTTGATAAATAAATGGATCCTTGCTTTTTACTAAGCCATGCTACTAAATAATCACCCAATAAGAATGCTCCTCCACTGGTTCTTTTTCTCTCATCGACATAGTTTGCCCAATCTGCATCTGAGTAAGCAGTTAACTGAAAATTCTGATTTCTGGGATACCACAGACCATAAGTCATTATTTCTTTTAAATACTTGAATATCCTTTTGACAGCTTGCAAATGATTATGTTTAGGTGTAGCCTGATATCTTCCTAACATTCATACAACATGAATTATGTCTGGGCGAGATGTCGTGATGTACATCATGCTGCCTATCATTGATCGATATGAGATTTGATCAACATCAGGTGAATCATCATCCTTGCTTAATTTACATCTAGTTACCATAGGTGTACCCACAGGTTTAGAATCTTCCATTTGAAACCTTTTCAGCAGTTCTCTTAGATATTTTTCTTGAGAAATGAACATCCCTTCGAACCTCTGAGTAATTTGCAGACCAAGAAAAAATGACAATTCTCCTATCATAGACATTTCAAATTCAGAATCCATGGCAGAAGCAAACCATTGTTACCAATGAATCCTTATTACATCCAAAGATGATGTCATCTACATAGACCAATATGATGATCAAATTATTATCCTCTGTTTTAATATACAGATTGTTGTCAGTTGTTCCTCTCTTGAACCCTTTGTCTTTGAGATACGTATCTAGTCTGTGATACCAGGATCGAGGGGCTTGTTTTAAACCATATAAATATTTCTTCATCTTGCATACTAAGTCAGGGTTATTAGACAGTTTGAAACCCTTTGGTTTTTCCATATAGACTTCTTCACTTAAATATCCATTTAGAAAGGTTGACTTGACATCCATTTGGTATACTTTAAACCTTTTATGACAAGCATAGGCAAGAAACATTCTGATAGCTTCTAATCTTGCTATGGGCGCAAATGTTTCATCAAAATCCATTCCTTCTATCTGAGCATAGCCTTTACAGACTAACCTTGCTTTGTTCTTAATAACTTGTCCTTGCTCATTCAACTTATTCTTAAAGATCCATTTGGAGCCAATGACATTTTTACCTTCAGGTCTTTGAACCATCTCCCACTTATTGTTTTTCTCAATCTAATCAAGTTCATCATTCATTGCTTTAACCCAGTGGTCATCTTTGTTGGATTCATTAAAATTCTTGGGTTCCAGCATGGATATGAAAGCTATATGATATTGTTCAGTGTTTTTGATTAGATTTCTCCTGGTTTGTACACCTTTGTCTTTTTCCCCAATTATCTTACTTGCAAGATGATTCTTTTGAATGATTCTGGAGGAGGAATTTGTAGTTGACTGTTGATTTGAGTCTGTCTGAGTGTCTGAGTCTTCATCTTATTCAAAGTCTTCATTTTCTTATTCTTGGACCTATTCATCTTCATCTTTAGCTGTGTCTTATGTAGAAGACTCATTACTGTATACCTCTCTTGTTGGGATTCCTTCATCAATTTTTACATCAATATAGTCAATCATTTTATGAAGCCTCTTATTATAGCATCTATATCCTTTACTATTTGTAGAATACCCTAAGAAGATACCTTCATCAGCCCTGTCATCATATTTGTCGAGGTTCTCATCATTATTCTTTATGTAGCATTTAATCCCAAAGACTCTGAAGTGTTTGATTGAGGCAGGTCTTCCAAACCATAATTCATAAGGTGTCTTTTCACTTTGTGGTCTGAGGTGGGCTTTGTTAAGCACATGGACTACTATGTGTATTTCTTCTACCCAATAGGTTTGACCAATGTTCTTCTCATTCATCATAAACCTGGCCATTTCCTGCACTATTCTGTTTTTCCTCTCAACAACTCCATTTTGTTGTGGAGTTCTTGGGATTGTGTATTCTCTCTTGATCCCATTCTCATCGCAGAATTCCTTGAAGTCTCTTGACATAAACGCTCCTCCCTGATATGATCTTACTACCTTTAACTTCTTGCCTGTTTGAGTCTCTATTAAAGCCTTAAATATTTTAAACTTGTGAAATGATTCATCTTTTTCTTTGAGAAAGGCAACCCAAGTAAGTATGGAGTAATCATCGATAATCAATATGAAGTAGTTTTCTTTCCCTGTGCCTTCCTGTCTTGATGGTACACATAAATCCTTATGAACTAGTTGGAGTGGTTTCTCTGGTGAAGTAAATCTCTTGGACTTAAACTGTGTCCTGTTTTGCTTCCCTACTTGACAGGGTTTACACATTGAATCTTGGGGCTTTGATATTCTTGGAAGATCTTTTACTGCCTCGAGGTTTTTGAGTTTTATTAAGTGGTCAAATTTTATATGTCCAAGTCTCCTATGCCATAACCAACTTTCATCATGTTTGCTTAGATGACATTCTTCTCTATTTTCTTTCAACACATATACATTATTTTTTTTCCTTATGCCTTTGACCACCACTTGTCCTAAGTTTATAGACTTTATCTTCCAGTCCTTGGAAATGAACAACACTTCGCATCCTCTGTCACACATTTGACTTACACTGAGTAGATTATGTTTCAGCCCATCCACAAGTAGAACATCTTGGTCTTTTCCTTTTCCATTACTTAAGCTCACCATCCCTTTGCCCTTTATTTTCCCTGGAGCATCATTTCCAAAGGTTATGTTTCCTGATTTTCTTTCACTTAGAGATAGAAACTTGCCTTTGTATCCAGTCATGTGTTTGGAGCATCCATTGTCTATATACCAAGGGTTCATTTTTCTTTGAGCAGACAATACTAATCCACACTTGTCACTTTCCTTCTTCTTCCAAAACTTGACATTTTTAGCAGGGGATTTCGAATCTGGTTCATAGTTCCTTAACCGAGAGTCAATAGATTTATGTCCAAATTTATGACATGTGTAACATTCAACCTCATTATTCAATAGGTCAAACATATTGTTGCAGTGTTTCCTAATTATTGACTGTTGATTATTTCTTGGCCTCCTTAGTTGTATGTGTCTAGACTTAATTTGGCAATTTGCAGTCTGTGAAGGATTATTACTTGACTGTATCATTCTTTGTTGCGGGAAGTATTTATTCCTTTGAAATATTAATTTCTCATGTCTAAGTCTTAAGGAACAATTCTGACTTTGTGACCAAAGTTAGAGTGATGAAACGATAGCCATTGAAAAAATCTTTCTACCTTGGAAATGGTTGTCTTCTTTGTACAAATCGATTTATTCCATGTTGATAACGTCTTTCAGCAGTCAAGCGCATTATACTGATACAGATTCGGGTTACGGCATATTTTACCTTACTCGTCTGGGTGGTGATTGTCTTCCTTTGTTACGGCGGGGTTAGTTATTTGTTGTGGTTGTACATTTGACAAACTTGATGGGTTCTTAGTTTCTTGGCTTGCCACTACTTAATCCCTCTTCATAGCTTAAACCAATTTTCAAGTTTGGATTCCTTTGATGATTCAAGATGGTGGCTAATCCTTCCGAGGCTTTGATGCCAGCGGTCTGATTATACAAGGCTTGAAACTTCTCCATCTCTTTCCTAGTTTTCCTCTTCTTCTTCTAATGCTTCATATCTCGCCTTCTTTTCTACAATAATTTATTGTTTCAGAATGTCTTGATTTTCTTTGCCTCTTCTAATTCTACTTTAGTAGGACAAAGTTTTCATCGGTTCTTTACTATCTTTTTCGAGCTGTATCAACAATTGTCTTAGCTTTATGTTCTTGATTCTTAGACTATCAATCTCTTCCCGATTACCTTTGATCGGTTCTCCTTCCATGTCAACCACAACTTCTTCTTCATTAACATCACTCCACTGTGCTTTTATTATCATAATCCTCTTTGGCCATAGAAGTATGAAGTCGATTTTAGTTTATCTTCAATAGAGGATTCATTTTCTTCATCATCGAGGATCATCATCATTGTTTACACATAGACTTTTCTTCTTAAATTTTTCTCTTTAAAAAGAAATTTTGTGTTTTATTTACTTCTCCTCATCATCACATGTATGATCATTTCCTTTGTGAAATTTGTTGCAAAATGACCTATCCTACCATAGTTGAAACATTTGAAGGCGGTTTACCTTTAGCATTTGTCTGATCCCTTCTTAGGATCTCTTCACAAATTTTTCTTCAATTTCCTTAGGCTCAGAATCCTCATTCTTGTGCTTTAAATGATGTTTTTCTGGAGGTGGGTTTATCTTTTAACTATTCTCATTTCATATGGAGTCCAATGTTCCTAGAAGTTGATCAAGCTCAAGGTTTTTTAGATCATTAAGTTCTTCTATATAGCAGAGACCTTCCGGGTTGAACCTATCGGAGAGATCTCAAGATTTTCTAAACTAAATAAAAGGTTCCTCAATTGTTTCACCAAAGTGCCTTCATTGCATTTACCATTTCTTCTACTCTTAAGTATTTTCTTGGTTTCATATTTCCTTCATCTTTAGCTGTTCCAACTGTATTCTATAGGTTTGTATAAACATCCCTCTCGACACCGAAACTTATTATTTGAGGACACTTGCTGCAAGTAAGTGATGGACCTTTATGATGTTAAACCATTTATGCTTGATTATGATCACGATTGATACTCATACGATGTTTTACTATTTGATGTAGGCAGGTGATATTGACTCAGTTTATGGATTGTGCGGGGTTTTGGACCTTGAGGATGCAGCGGCCTCGATGGAACCCCTTGGACTCGGATTGAGTCAAGGAGTCGCTATTTAAGTTGATTTATTCTTGTGATGGCCCATTGATTTGATGATTTGATTTTTGACATGTTATGACACGATTTTGGATGATGTAGGTTGACGATAGCTTACCCGACCGGTCCACATATGGAGTAAAGGGAATACATGATTTCAGGAGAGGTTGAGGGAGAGGGGTGGACAACATCCCAGCCATCGCCTACTAGCACTCCCACCATAACCTGAAAAATGAAGGTTAATGAATACCTTGTCCTAAGAGGTTCACAATGTCGTGAGGAAATACTGAGACAATATCTCACGAGGATTACTGAGGGGCGCACAATAAGGTGGGGGCCTTATTCCTAGAACCCTTAGTCTCCCTCAGAAGTTCACGGTGGAGTGTTGACTCGGGGGTTATATGTCTACCAATCCAGTCCGGTTAGTGAGTGACACCCTTGGAGGAAGCGGGGTGCGTCTTGAAGGGCACGTAGCACAAAAGAAACTCAAGAGGCTGATGGCACATACTTGGAGCCGCGGGGTGCATCCTGAAGGGAACATCATACAAAAGAAACACAAAGTGAGAGTGGCACCTTGGAGCCGCGTGGTGCATCTGAAGAAGGGCACATCGCAAAAATGTGGATGAAGGAGTCAGCCTAAATATCCCTAAGACATCAACAACTGAATAAATCCTTAAACAATTCCCCTAACCAGGCGTCACCTGTTCAGAATTTGAGCCATGTGTAAAAAAACATGTCTAAAGACTATACATTAAATATTCATTTACCCTATGATGATTTGCAACCTCCACCTAATCCAAAAGGAGTTTCCTTCCTTAATTAAATACATAAAACAATTCTTCCCTTTAATTGAATTCATAAAAGTAATTCCTTCCTTAATTTGCATACATAAGGCCTTTCCTCATTCCAAGTAATAAGCGATGTTTATCTTTTTAGTGAAGGTACTACTTTGCCCTAACATAATAATCAAATCCTAACCAAATCCTAATAACAATGCCATGATATTCTAGCTCCCAATAGCTCTACAATTCAAATAACATTAAAATTCATTTCCTACTAGCTAAGCATTGACAATACAGGTCCTAATAATAAAATTAAACAAAAAACCCATAGCTCATGAGTCTTCATAAAGTGTGTAGGGTAAAATAAAAGAGATTAAGAAATTAATTCAAATGGGTGGTTGTAAATTTGGAAAAGAAGAATTTAATTAGTTAACTAATGGGAGTTTAAAAGAAATATATATATATATATATGTATATGAATTTAAAAAATATAATGAAAAGATATATATATATATATATGTATATGAATTTAAAAATATAATGAAAAGATGCTTAGCGCATTTACCTTTTTGAGTTTTCAAAAAAAATAATATAAAAAAAATAAAAAATAAAAATAAAGGGGGGGGGGACTTAAAAGAAATAGGATTAGGGTTTTTGAAGGGAAAGAAAACCTAAAACAAAATGTGATTAGGTGAAAAATATGATAAAATAAAGGGGATGGGGGGAAAGAAAGGGGATCTGATATGAGGTATTGTTATGCTGCCAAAATTGCAACTGGACTGATTGCTTGTGAGGAGTTGGGGATTTTCCCAGCTGATTGAGTGGTAGCTCAGCCTTGGAGGCGAGCTGGGAAGCTAGGTTACTGTCTGGATGGTGTGTGGCCCCTTTGTGGCTCGGGGGGCTAAGGGGGAAGCAGAGTACCCCTAGAGTTTGGCTGGGAGGTACCGGTGTAGTCACTGCGGTCGGCAAGCAAGAGCGGCACGGAGCACAGGAGTCTTTGCGGCAAGCAACAAGGAAACGACATGCTCATGTTTTTAGTAGAGTAGAATTCTTAGTGATTTACTGCTGAGATTATGATGGTACTGTAGTAAAATGTCATTTCCTCGTTCCTTAAACTCTGCAAAAAAAAATAGGGGTAATTTCTGAAGATCAGCGTTAGCAATCAGTTCTGGAAATTTCTTTCAAAGCTGTCCCTGTAAACTGCATTTGGTTATTTCATTTTTATTTCTGGTACAATTTTAGGGTTCCTGGCAAATTGTTTTGGGTTTATGGTTGTTCGTTTTTTTTTCTATTTGGTACAGTCGCAATTTTTCTGGTAATTGTTTTGGGTATGGTTATTTCATTTTTATATTTAGTTCAGTTTTAGGGTTTCGGGTAAATCTGTTTGGATTTGTGGTTATGTATTCGGGTCCCTGGGCGTTGATGTTTTTTTGGGCGTTGAGTTCTTGACTGTGGGCGTTTTTATTTTACCCTGTGGGCGAAATCTTTCTTGGTGGGCGTTTTTATTCCCCTGGGGCAAATTCATTGACTGTGGGGGTTTCTCTTTATTCCCTATGGGCATCTAGGTATGACTGTAAGTTGCTAATCTATTGGGCGTCTTATTTACCGTGCATCCTTATTTAAGGCATGTTTATTCCATTACATCTCATTTTTTATTATTTACAGTGCGCCCCTTTTTGTTTCAGTGGGTGTTCTATTGTGCTTGGGGGCGTCTAGACCCCTGTGGCTGTAGATTAAGTTACAGGGCCTCTCTATTTTTCCTGGGCGTGCTTACTACTGGGAGCCATTTTCATTTGGAATTGATATGAGGGATGAAATTTGGTTGTAGACTGTAATACGTTGTCACCCTTCCGAAATCCTGAAAATTCCGGTCACATTCGGTAATCCGTCCCTTTTTGGTTAATGCGTGAGAGGTCTGTCTTGAACCCTCGTTTTTAAATTCTTAATGCTTATTCTGATTAATATAACACAGAAGGGTGAGGTCGCCATTGGTTGGACTGCAATGCTTCTTTTTATTATTTATTTATTTTACCTCTATGTCTCTGTTCTCTGACCAGGCGCCTTTCACGTAGGACATTCCTGCATTTTAACCAGTGAAACCGACACCTGCGCGTTATGCTTGAAGGCTGCAATCTCCTTTTTTTTTATTCAGTTAACAAACTGCATTTTTCCCGGACCGTGTATGGTTCTCTTACAAATTTGATCATGGTTTTATTATCATCGATAGTTGTCCCATTCACTGATTGAATATCCTTCTTTTCCCTTCAGTTACGGTTTAATTATAATGCTGACATTGTCTCTAATGGCCATATCTAATACTGTGACTTCTTGTTAATTAAATGGAAAACCTAAACTGCAATATAACATGCCATATTAAATTGTCGTGTTAATATTGTTTAGGGAAAACGTGGCAGTAATGTGGCTTGTTATTATTTTTATTGGCAATTATAAAATGCAAACATAAGCGCAATGTAAAATACAACATTAATATTGCTTAGGGAAAATTTGGCGGTAATGTGGCTTGTTCTTATTTTTATTGGCAATTATAAAATGCAAACATAAGCGCAATGTAAAATACAACATTAATATTGCTTAGAGAAAATTTGGCGGTAATGTGGCTTGTTCTTATTTTTATTGGCAATTATAAAATGCAAACATAAGCGCAATGTAAAATACAACATTAATATTGCTTAGGGAAGATTTGGCGGTAATGTGGCTTGTTCTTATTTTTATTGGCAATTATAAAATGAAAACATAAGCACAATGTAAAATACAACATTAATATTGCTTAGGGAAAATTTGGCGGTAATGTGGCTTGTTATTATTTTTATTGGCAATTATAAAATGCAAACATAAGCGCAACATAAAATACAACATTAATATTGTTTAGGGAAAATTTGGCGGTAAGGTGGCTTGTTATTATTTTTAAATGGCAATATAAATGTTAAAATTAAAATCCAATATTAGTATTGTTTTATGGAAGGTTTGGTGGCAATGTGACTGTTGTTATCTTAAATGGCAAGAATTATGGCAATAAAAAAGGGCGATGATAAAACTGTTTATGTAACTAGATCCTTGTGGTAAGCTGTAAGGATAAAGTCATTATGATACTATGATGAATCATGCGAGAGTAAGGATCTGGTGACACAACTAAAGGGGGATGTTCGGATTAGAAACTTATCCATGTAATGGTATGGTTACTTGCTGCATTGTCATTGCAATGTTAATTATTAAATTGCTATTTAGTTGGGGGTGAAGTGGTCCTTATTGTTAAGTTTGCAAGGCATTAAATTGTAACTGCAATGTTAGTTAATTAGTTGTTATGATATGGTCATTTAGTTGTTATTGCAATATTAGTTAGTTGCCTCGTTAATTATGTAATTGCTAGTAGTTGGTGGTGAAGCATGAATTGCATTGTTATTCAATGACAATGCTAGGGTAATGTTAGATGGAAGGATGTCGTTAAATTATTGAAATTGCTACTGAAAAAGTTACTGTTATTAAAAGTTTAGTTGACATGGTTATGTTACGGAGACGTGATGGTAGTTTCACTATGATTCAGTGAACCGGGGTTTAGAAAATAAACTAATGTACATTGTTAAGACTGGGATGGTACTCGTCGCTTAATGGAAAACAAATGGAGCAATTGATCTTGACTGATGTCTTCGGGTCTCAATAGTGGTTGGTCGATATTAAAGTCCTCCTGACTTGCGTCTCCTGTAGAGGTCATGATCGTCCCTGATTTTGTAGTACTTGGTGGTATTGCATTGTGTGGTCTGCTTGTGTCGGGAGGGATGTAGACACCTTCAGTAGCCTTAGTATATATATGTCTGTGTGTTTTTATGCGTTAAGAATCTAGTGTCGTATCAAGAGTCTTGGGCCCTTTAAAGGCAGGGTTTCCACTCTTGCGACACACCTGAGGGGATTACTAGTTTCTGCCTGAGCAGTCGGCCAGGAGCCTATCTGACCTTCTCTCTCTCTGGAGCAGAGAACTAAGATTAAACG
>SNQJ01S0015103.1:98725-123098 GCA_010110895.2 Picea sitchensis | reverse complement strand
GGAAGCAGAGTACCCCTAGCATTTGGCTGGGAGGTACCGGTGTAGTCACTGTAGTCGGCAAGCAGGAGCGGCACAGAGCACAGGAGTTTTTGCGGCAAGCAACAAGGAAACGATATGCTCATGTTTTTAGTAGAGTAGAATGCTTAGTGATTTACTGTTGAGATTATGATGGTACTATAGTAAAATTTCATTTCCTCGTTCCTTAAACTCTGCAAAAAAAAATAGGGGTAATTTCTGAAGATCACCGTTAGCAATCAGTTTTGGAAATTTCTTTGAAAGTTGTCCCTGTAAACTGCATTTGGTTATTTCGTTTTTATTTCTGGTACAGTTTTAGGGTTCCTGGAAAATTGTTTTGGGTTTATGGTTGTTCGTTTTTTTTTTCTATTTGGTACAGTTGTAGGGTTTCTGGTAATTGTTTTGGGTATGGTTATTTCATTTTTATATTTAGTTCAATTTTAGGGTTTCGGGTAAATCTGTTTGGATTTGTGGTTATGTATTCGGGTCCCTAGGCGTTGATTTTTTTTTGGACGTTGAGTTCTTGACTTTGGGCGTTTTTATTTTACCCTGTGGGCGAAATCTTTCTTGGTGGGCGTTTTTATTCCCCTGGGGTGAATTCATTGACTGTGGGGGTTTCTCTTTATTCCCTGTGGGCATCTAGGTATGACTGTAAGTTGCTAATCTAGTGGGCGTCTTATTTACCGTGCATCCTTATTTAAGGTGTGTTGATTCCATTACAGCTCGTTTTTTATTATTTACAGTGCGCCCCTTTTTGTTTCAGTGGGCGTTCTATTGTGCTTGGGGGCATCTAGACCCCTATGGCTATAGATTAAGTTACAGGGCGTCTTTGTTTTTCCTGGGCGTGCTTACTGCTGGGAGCCATTTCCGTTTGGCATTGATATGAGGGCTGAAATTTGGCTGTAGACTGTAATACGCTGTCACCCTTCCGAAATCCTGAAAATTCTGGTCACATTCGGCAATCCGTCCCTTTTTGGTTAATGCGTGAGAGGTCTGTCTTGACCCATCGTTTTTAAATTCTTAATGCTTATTCTGATTAATATAACACGGAAGGGTGAGGTCGCCATTGGTTGGACTGCAATGCTTATTTTTATTATTTATTTATTTTACCTCTACGTCTTTGTTCTCTGACCAGGCGCCTTCCACGTAGGACATTCCTGCATTTTAACCAGTGAAACCGACACCTGCGCGTTATGCTTGAAGGCTGCAATCTCCTTTTTTTTTATTCAGTTAACAAACTGCGTTTTGCCTGGACCATGTATGGTTCTCTTACAAATTCGAGCATGGTTTTATTATCATCGAGTGTTGTCCCATTCACTGATTGAATATCCTTATTTTCCCTTCAGTTACTGTTTAATTATAATGTTGACATTGTCTCTAATGGCCAGAACTAATACTGTGACTTCTTGTTAATTAAATGGCAAACCTAAACTGCAATATAACATGCCATATTAAATTGTCATGTTAATATTGTTTAGGGAAAAAGTGGCAGTAATGTGGCTTGTTATTATTTTTATTGGCAATTATAAAATGCAAACATAAGCGCAATGTAAAATACAACATTAATATTTCTTAGGGAAAATTTGGCGGTAATGGAGCTTGTTCTTATTTTTATTGGCAATTATAAAATGCAAACATAAGCGCAATGTAAAATACAACATTAATATTTCTTAGGGAAAATTTGGCAGTAATGTGGCTTGTTCTTATTTTTATTGGCAATTATAAAATGCAAACATAAGCACAATGTAAAATACAACATTAATATTTCTTAGGGAAAATTTGGCGGTAATGTGGCTTGTTCTTATTTTTATTGGCAATTATAAAATGCAAACATAAGCGCAATGTAAAATACAACATTAATATTGCTTAGGGAAAATTTGGCAGTAATGTGGCCTGTTATTATTTTTATTGGCAATTATAAAATGCAAACATAAGCGCAACATAAAATACAACATTAATATTGTTTAGGGAAAATTTGGCGGTAAGGTGGCTTGTTATTATTTTTAAATGGCAATATAAATGTTAAAATTAAAATGCAATATTAGTATTGTTTTATGGAAGGTTTGGTAGCAATGTGACTGCTGTTATCTTAAATGGCAAGAATTATGGCAATAAAAAAGGGCGATGATAAAACTGTTTATGTAACTAGATCCTTGTGGTAAGCTGTAAGGATAAAGTCATTATGATACTATGATGAATCATGTGAGAGTAAGGATCTGGTGACACAACTAAAGGGGGATGTTCGGATTAGAAACTTATCCATGTAATGTTATGGTTACTTGTTGCATTGTCATTGCAATGTTAATTATTAAATTTCTATTTAGTTGGGGGTGAAGCGGTCCTTATTGTTAAGTTTGCAAGGCATTAAATTGTAACTGCAATGTTAGTTAATTAGTTGTTATTATATGGTCATTTAGTTGTTATTGCAATATTAGTTAGTTGCCTGGTTAATTATGTAATTGCTAGTAGTTGGTGGTGAAGCATGAATTGCATTGTTATTCAACGACAATGCTAGGGTAATGTTAGATGGAAGGATGTCATTAAATTATTGAAATTGCTACTGAAAAAGTAACTATTATTAAAAGTTTAGTTGACATGGTTATGTTACGTAGACGTGATGGTAGTTTCACTATGATTCAGTGAACCGGGGTTTTGCAAATAAACTAATGTACATTGTTAAGACTGGGATGGTACTCGTCGCTTAATGGAAAACAAATGGAGCAATTGATCTCGATTGATGTCTTCGGGTCTCAATAGTGGTTGGTCGATATTAAAGTCTTCCTGACTTGTGTTTCCTGTAGAGGTCATGATTGTCCCTGATTTTGTAGTGCTTGGTGGTATTGCATTGCGTGGTCTGCTTGTGTCGGGAGGGATGTAGACACCTTCAATAGCCTTAGTATATATATGTCTGTGTGTTTTTCTGCATCAAGAATCCAGTGTCGTATCAAGAGTCTCGGGCCCTTTAAAGGTAGGGTTTCCACTCTTGCGACACACCTGAGGGGATTACAAGTTTCTGCCTGAGCAGTCGGCCAGGAGCCTATCTAACCTTCTCTCTCTCCGGAGCAGAGAACTAAGATTAAACGCCCTTCTTTCCTGTGAAGAAATAGTAATACCTACTACTATGGATTCTTCCTTCTGTGTTCGTGTGGTACCTAACCCAGTATGTCATTTATTGTTGAAGATATTGTGGGGTGCCTTGTCTTGGGTAGTATTTTCTTGCAGTTCTTATTGTGCGCCTTGCGTCTTCTGGTTGTGATCATCGTGGTTGCGTCTTGTTAGTCGTCGGGTGGCGACGTAGAGTCCAGTGAGTCTGTTTCCCCTCCTACATGCGTGCACACACTTTTAAAACAAAAAAAAAATTGCACCTGTTATCAGCGTTGTGGTCGTAACGAGGAGGATGTTACAGTTTCAAGCTTTGCATCCTTTACCTTTTCATTACCCTCATAACTACTAATGATTTTGTCCCACATTTCTTTGGCAGTTCCTAGGTGCATAAATTTTACGAATTCTGCTTCTGCAAGCCCACTCAGGATAGCATTCATAGCCTTAGCATTGAAGCTAGATTCTATTTTGTCATCCTTATTAGCTAGCACAAATGGCTTTACATAACCAGTATCTACCACATCCCAGACATCTACACCTAACACCATTATGTAGGTTCTCATTCTAACTTTCCACAAGGCAAAGTTTGTTCCATTGAACAGAGGGGCCTTATTGGTTGAATTACCTTCATGGCTTGACATGTTTAATCTCTAGGATCTACCCTTAGATAAAAGGGGTTAGCTCTGATTCCAATTGTTGGACAACTGAAAGGGGGGGGGCGTGAATTAGTTGTCCCGTGCTTAAATAATTATGCTTCTTTTAAAATCTTTACAAGGCACTCAATGATGATCACAATAATGCAGGGAAATAAACAATGGCACATTCAACATCAGTCACATATATATGAGAAACACAGAGACAGATATTTCCCAAGGAAACACATACAGGGTAAAAACCTCTTCTTATTTATATGATAAGTATTATTTACATTCTTTACATTATCATACATATGAGCACCAATTCATTGTGGGGATACAACCTCTGGTTTTTGCAAGCTTCAACTTGCTGAGAGCACCAACTCTCTATTTTTCTCTAGCACCCACTAAAAGGAAGCACAAACTCCCTGGTTTCTCTATCACCAACTAGAAGGAAGCACCTACTCCCTGTTTTCTCTAGCACCAACTAGAAGGAAGCACAAACTCCCTGGTTTCTCTAGCACCAACTAGAAGGAAGCACAAACTCCCTAGTTTCTCTAGCACCAACTAGAAGGAAGCTTCAACTCCCTATGTTCAAGCACCCACTTGAACCTCTGAGGACACCAGTCCTCCCTAGTACCTCCCTTCCACCCTAGATTATGAATATGAAATACTGAAACCTATTACAATGATATAGTGTTCAATAACATCTTACCAGTCTCATCATTGTTCTGCAAGATTTTTCTACTCAGACTTCCTCACTATCTTCCAGCATGCATCCACTGCCCATTATGTTCTTCTGCCTTTTGTTCTCTGTGTGCAATTCCCATTCAATGCACCTTTTGTTTCCTATCCATTTCAGCTGCTACACCACCCCTTTGCTTCCTGACACATGCATTACTTCACCTTAGCAACAACAACCTCATCACTTGTCTGTGTTGTGTACTTATAGCTTATGTGCACCTTGGGCATGCAATGTATGCAATGCCTCTACCTTCTCACACCGTGCTCATCTCCTCCACATCTCGAGTGCTATGTCTGATCATCATGGTAACCCTTCAGCTTCTCTAGCGGTTTCCCACGCATTCAGCATCACTGGATGTCATGTTGAGATCCCTTAGCCTCTCTAGCAGTCGAGACTCTTCGTCTTATCTGTCTTAGACGAGCTTATCCTTTATTTTTTCAACTACAGAATTCAATCCCCTTCCATCTATCAATCGCCTATATCAATAATCCTCAATCCACTGGATGATGCCTTGAGACTCTTCATCTTATTTGGCGATCACACTTAGTCCTCTTTGAGTCCTCTGGTAGATATCATCATTTGTTTTAGCTGTTACACTGAGAAGCACAAAAATATCCCTGTGATCTTGTTCAACTTCACCTGCACCATTGGATTGAATTCATAGAAGCTTGCGTTTACTTCACCATTTCGCACTTTGGCATTTTTGGATCCCCGTGGTAAATATTTCGTTACACTCCATGTCCTGATCCCTGAAACTCCGAAATGGAGCTTATCTGAACTGACTCCTTCCCTTCTCATGACCACTGGTGGTGACCATAGGCTATGCCAAAAGTCTCTTCATATTTTGCGAGTTTATAAACTTCATCGAGTGTGATCGACGGTTGAAATCTCCATAGATCCAACGGTCCAGATCTTATCGCGATCTCGCATCTTGCGAGTTTCCACAACATGCTCTGTTCACTCCAAGTCAGCAAAATTTCAATCACTTGCCACTTGTCTTATGATTCAATGGTCCAGATCTGATCTTGATTCAATGGCTCAGATCATATTGCAATTTTGGGGTTCGCGACTTTGGGACTCCTATGGTAGGAGTTCTTGACATCTCCATCTCTCGGTTTCTGAAACTCCAAAAGGGAGTCGGATCAATGGTCCACATAACCCCCTGAGATGGACGATTGAAGGGATTTCAACGTTTCGTATTTCTCGATTTCGGGACTCCTGTGGTAGGAGTTCTTGACATCTCCATCTCCCAATTTCTGAAACTCCGAAATGGAGT
Organism: Picea sitchensis; assembly: GCA_010110895.2. Taxonomy (NCBI): domain Eukaryota; kingdom Viridiplantae; phylum Streptophyta; class Pinopsida; order Pinales; family Pinaceae; genus Picea; species Picea sitchensis. Next base: position 117,325 of record SNQJ01S0015103.1, on the reverse strand, counting down.
TTACTTTGGGGTTTCTCATTTCGCAAATTCAGCAAGTTAGGGAACCCCGTTCGTTTGACTTCCCAGTCAGTGAAACGATGATCTATGTCCATGTGTCATACCCGTAAATGGACGGTCCTCCTTCTTTCGAGATTTTTTACGCCCGCTTCTCCTTGTACTTTAAAGAACATGCAGGTTCTCCTTGATCCAATGATGGTCGGATCCCGTGCTTGGATCTAGTGCCTGAGATCTTTCCTCCTCTTCAGCACGCTCTTCTGGCTACATTCAAATCTGATGGCCATCGGGAATTCCGGATGGGATCCAATGATCACTAACGCTTCTCCTCCCGAGCTTACACATCCTCCTTACTTGGGAGAATTTCTAAGTGTCAAAGGCCTCGACCTTTGATCCGCCTGAGATCCTGAGTATGCTATCTCTCTTGAGCTTTGGCAGTGAGTTAACCTCATCCGTGGTGCACACCTACGCATTGCATTCGACTCTGCACTAATTCCTCTTGAGATTACCTTGTCCTTGTTTTTCCTTCGCTACATACTCTGATCTTGCCATCAATGACAAGCACATACTTCCTGTAAAACATTCCAACCATCCTTTGCACTATCTCTTCTGATCTCATCGAGCTTTCTCTGTAGCATCTTCCCAAAATACTTCTAGTGCTCGTCTGTTACATTCTTCCGGTAGTCAAGCCATCATCGTTGTTGTACTTTCCATCAATGACAAGCATACGCTACCTGTAAAACATGCCAACATCATTGTGTTATTTTTTTTTCCATGTTAAAAAAATCATCGTGGTGTTGCTTCGCTACCAACGAGCATCCATATCCCTGAAGGAGTCACCTCGATATCAAAAACCTTGCTCCACTTCCAGCGAGCATCCATAGTCCCAGAGGCGATATCTGCATACCCTAACAAATTACACATTCCATCTTATTATTTTTCATTTTTTCATCATTTTTTACGTTATATGAATGAACTAGGGATGAGGATATATGTTTCTCAGTGGAGGATCATAACCTTATCCTTCTTCTTATTTTCCTTTCATGAATAGTATGAGAATTGAGTCTACTCTTTCTAGGGTATTACTCATACATTTTGTTGGGTCTCCTTTTTTATACCTCCAATTGCCTTATCTTGTCCTATATCTTTACCAATTATGCCTCAGACATATGTATTATTTTCCTCAAAAGTCATGTCTTTTAGCCATTCTTGTGTACATATGAGGTAACCTATGTTTAATCATGATTTATGAGATTTCTTAGTGATTGGAATTGAATAATTGATTTTAAATGCTCTCTAATTTCTTTGAATGATCCAATAAGACCTTATGACAGATCTCATATTCATCTGGTACCCGTTTTGGCATTCATCTGGTACTCAATTCGTCCAGTACCTATATCTCCACTTGTCTAGTACCAATGTTGTATTCTTTTGCACTCCTCCGGTACCTATTCCTGTGTTAGTCTGGTACATATATTTTACTTTGTGTGTCCGGTAACAGTCTTTTTGTTCCAGTTGTACGCGTCTGGTACATGTTCCGCATTTGAAGGCTTAAGTGTTTGAATGATTTTTCTCTCGATGGGTTCAAGGAATTTGTTGGCTCGAGACTCTTTTTTCGTTGAATACCATGATACACTTCATCCTAATGCACTTTGTGTCATGAGGATGAAATCGTTCCCTTGAAAAAATATACATCAACCAATTGTAATATTTGTGCAAACATTCGATGTTATCTCCAGACTTTGATTGTGATGGTTGTTTCTTTTTTAAAGAGAGAACCTTGTAGATGATAGATATACATAGATAAAATTAAGCATTATTATGCTATAAGATTGATTCTTGACGACTATTGATTGTACCCCTATTTTATGAAGTAATGATATAAATTGCAGTTCATGGATTCCATGTGTGTGATCAAATCTTATGTTCTGTAAGCTTCTTTTAAAATATGCCTTGTTGGTATGACAAGGGCCCATTGACCCAATAAAGGTAAGATTCCTTGTATTTATGTGTGAATATAATTCTATTTTTTTGTATCTGTGGATAGAATAATTTTGTGTTCGATCAAAGAATATAGCTTTATTCTTTTATGTTTCAGTGATACACTTGATAGCATGCAATATGGATGTGTGGTAATTCTGAGAGAGTGATTGTTTTGAGTGAAACATAAGGTTCCTGAGTGCAACATAGATTTTTGAGAAAATACTTGTTATCCTTGTGTGTGTGCAGGTAGACAATCATTTGTTAGAATCAATGCTTTAATGTTTATTTCTATACATATTGCAAACACAGGAACAATCAAGACCTCCATATCTCACCCTTCATGCACCTATAATTGAGTGTCTTACTTCACTTGGTATTTCTTCTAGGATTGATTGAGTTTTTTTTAAGAATGTGAACAGTGTTAATTGTTGCTAGTTTAGTTGTTATAGGAAACATAGTCAAAGTTCATATTTCCCTTTCATGATCCTATACATGAACAAATTCACCACCTGAGCAATAGATTTAGATCACATGCTTGTTTATGAGTTTTTCTTTCTGATTTTTGAATTGTTGACACCAACCTCCCCTTCTCCTTTCTCTCCTTCGGGGTTGGCTTGACCTCTTGGTATAGGATTGTTCAATTTGTCRAACCAAATGGCTCGTTGGGATCCTGATGGAACCAATATAACTTGACCTAGGCCCTTTTTGTTCTTCATCGGCACCAACAATGTTACAATTGCGGACCCTCTCCTTAGCACTTTCAGCTCTTGCGCCAACAACACTAACTCTCGGGGATAGGCTTCCTCGTTGATGTGACCATGGACTACAACCATGGGACAAATCCCTTTGCGCCCCACACTTCGGGACTTTCACGAGTGACTTTCTCCTCCTTCCCGATTTCTGAATCGGTGAATTCTTCGGGACCACATCTATGGTCCTCGTTCTTCTCGCAATCAATGACTATGATCAAATTGCGATTTCGGACTTCACGAGTCTTTTCTCCTCTCAACTTTGCTTCTTCCAATCACAAATCAGCAATGCATTTATCCTTTTCCATGTTCCCTTCTAGATCCAATGGTCTGGATTGAAATCTCCCTTCGTGAATTTGTGAAGATCCTCTGTTTCCTCCCTGCAAACCTTTCGAAGCTACTTCTCCTGAACTTCTTGATCTTCTGCCACCTGTCTCTTCCTTGAGAATGGGTGACTTCTCCATCGTTGGGACTTTGGCAAGTCCTCGACTCCTTTGCACACTTAGCGCAATTTCTCCTTTTCAATACTTTGGTTTTTCTCAAAGGCTTCTTTACGCACCCCTTGGAGGAATTTGTGAAATTCTCCTATGAATTTGCTTGTCTTGAAAACCTCCAAGGTTTCAAGTTCCTCATGCCCTCCTCGCAGTTTCTCTCCCTTCCTCCTAATCTTATAAAGTGAACTCTTGACACCTTATGCGCACTCCTTGCGCTTGTCTCATCTCTTCGATGGATTCTCCCTCGGCCTTATGGAAAGGTTTAAGGTATCTCCTTTCCTTTTTCGATGCACTTATTACAAAGCCTTCCTTCACTAGAATGTTCAACAACTCTGGGATTCTTCTACACCTTTAACCGTGTATTTCTTGGGAATGTTCATGCAAGCTTGATGCCCTCCTGACAGATTATTCCTGAGGATTCAATAAATCTACATTGTACCTCTCCTCACACAGTCTTTATTTTCAAGGGATGTAACCACCTTGAAATTTCTTCATGAGTTTGTAAATTAATCTGGTCTACCCTCCTGATAGTTTCTCTTCTGAATCCACTAAGCTCAGACACACACCCCTTGCATCGTCTTAAAAAAAATTCTCTCTTTGTTACGCACTCCTTGCACTTATCCTAGAGAACCAGACTTAGCTTAACACACTCGTGGATAGGAAACTATATCTCTATCCATGCCTACAATCCACAAGCATGCAAATGAAATTCATAACACAACATCCATTGAACATAAATGTAAAACAGGAAAAACTATCATTTTCTATTAATGGTGGAGTCTGAGCTACAACTGAGTCTCAACTCTCTGTGTCTCTGACTAACAGTTCACCACCTAACCTCCACCTTGCTAACAATACAAATATTTATATAAGAGGAAATCAATGAGCTTCCCTCGCAAGCTAACTAATGGTGTCAAATCACCATCCCTAATGCTTATTGAAAGGCCAAATTACAATTATGGAATTTTTTCTCCAAATCGGATGCAAATGCATTCTGTCGTCAGCGTATTAATGGCGACCTTATCTCCAGCTTGTGAGAAATCATGATTTGGCTCTTCCATCTTGTTTTCAATTAATGCTTGGATTATGCCTTGGATTATGAATGAAAAAATGAGAGGGTGGCACTTCTCCTTTATTGAACGCGCACCACACGTGTTGATTAGTTGGCGCATGCTATTATGGAGTGATTCTCTTGCATCATACTCCATGGTGGAAAAAATCATGATCTCCTTCTCATGAGATTTCCAACGTGGCTGAAATCCACCTGGATGCCAAACTTTCTGTTGGAGCTATCTCTCAGCTCCTCTGCTTCGCCACTGCTACTCTTGCATCATCCCTGATACTCATGAAGGTATTCTATCATTTATCTTCCTCTTGTTGATTGATTATGTTGTTGACCTCGACATCAACTTTCTTATCTCCTTGATCACCTTGTCTAGTTGCTTGATCAACCAGTTCCTCTATTACAGACTAGCTCGCAGCACTCGCTCCATGTTGATGGTAAAATAACACTGAATTTCCAAGATATATTCTTCCTTTGCAGCCTTAGCTTGCCACGCTTCTGTAGTCTTCACCCATGCAGGATATTCATCACTGAATTTTTTCTCACCTACCACTTCTTTTGATAAATTTTCTCCTACCAGTCCTTCAAATGTTCCCATTCCAGCTTCCTCTAGCGGCGACTTGTGTTGTTCTATCTCCTCCAACATGGGTATTTCTTGGCAGCCACCTTCTAGTTCTGGATTTCCCAACCAATCCTCCAATGCCTTTAACTCCAATTCCCACTGAGTGAATAACTCAATTGGGTATTCTCCTTCTGTTGGGACAGACATTGGTATCTGTTTTGTTTCCTCCATGATAGTCTTTGTTGGTTGTCCTTATGCCTCCTCTGCAACATCTGTTCTAGCCTCTCCTCGGCCGCTTTGTAGCAATATCTTGACTCCTCTAATGATCATAACAATCTTTTGATCATCCTTCTCTTGATGAAATTTTGTAACTTCTCATCATCTTTGTTCACACGGCTCATAGTTCTGTATGAATCTCCATCTGAGCGAGGTCTCTCTCCTGCCTCCTCTTCATCTGTCAATGAACTCTCCATTGATCTCATCTCTCCTCCCTTGCCTGCATGGAAATATGGGATGTCTCTTCTATCCACCTGGAAGTATATGAGATCCATTGATCCCTTCTCATTGCATGCCTCAACCACCTCTTTAACATCTATTGTTTCGTTCTCACCAACAACTTCTAAATAGGCCATATGGATGTTCTCTTCAAAGGCCATTCATACCTCCAATGTACCTTTGACTCTTGTTGCATATTGAATTCTAGCTCCTCCATCTGCACTCAAATTTCACTGAGCTCCTTGTCCATCTCTGATCTCCTCTTCTACAAATGGAATTCTCCTCGACCATGCTTATGAACATCGATGGCCATATTTCCCTATCTACAACCTATCTGGTTGTCTACCATCTGTTGCACACCTTGCAACAAATCCAATAGAGCATCACACTCTGTCTCCTTGGCTTATAGAAATCAATTATGCATCCGCTCCTTCTCCTTCTTCACTTCCTGTCTATAGGAGAAATAAATCTCTGATACCATGTGACGGTATCAGACTATATCCATGTCTCCTTCTGCTCACACCTTGTAGACGAAATCAAAGGTCTGATACCATGTGACGGTATCATACTATCTCCATGTCTCCTTCTTCCCACACCCTGCAGATGAAATCAAAGCTCTGATACCACTCTTGACATCAACCTCCCCTTCTCCTTTCTCTCCTTCGAGGCTGGGTCGACCTCCCAGTCTAGGATCATTCAAGTCATCGAACCGAATGGTTCATTGGGCTTCTGATGGAACCTCTATAACTTGACACATGCCCTTTTTGTTCTTCCTCGACACCAACAATGTGACACATACAGACCTTCTCCTTAGTTCTTTCATATCTTGTGCCAACAACACTAGCTCTCGAGGCTAGGATTCCTCATTGATGTGACCACAGAATATGATTGTGGGCCAACTCTTTTCATGAACCTGCACTTCAGGACTTCTGCGAGTGGCTTTCTCCTCCTTCCCGATTTCTGAATCGGTGAATGCTTCAGGACCATATATACGATCCTCATTCTTCTCGTAATCAACGACTGTGATCAAATCATGAGTTCGTACTTCACGAGTCTTGTCTTCTCTCGACTCTACTTCTTTTGATCATGAATCAATGATGCGCTGATCCTTTTCCATGTTCCCTTCCATATCCAATGGTCTTGATTGCAATCTCCCTTCACGACTTCATGAAGCTCCTCTGTTTTCTCCCTGCAAACCTTTAAAATCTCTTTCTCCCAAACTTCTTGATCTTCTTCCACCTGTCTCTTCCTTGAGAATGGGTGACTTCTCCATCTTCAGGAATTCGGAAAGACCTCAACTCCTTTGCACACTTAGCACAATTTATCTTTTTCATGACTTTAGTTGTTCTCGAAGGCTTGTTTATGCACTTCTTGTAGGAATCTGTGCAACTCTCCTGTGACTTTGCTCAGCCTGAAAACCCCCAAGGTTTCAAGTTCCTCTGCGAGCTCCTTGTGCCCTCCTGGTAGTTTCTCTCCCTTCCTCCTAAGATTATAAAGTGAACTCTCAACACCTTAGGTGCACTCGTTATTCTTGGCTCAATTCTTCGAAGGATTATCCCTCGGCCTTATGGAAAGGTTTAAGATATCTCCTTTCCTTTGTCGATGCACTTATTGCAAATCCTTCCTTCACCAAAATGTTCAACAACTCTGGGATTCTTCTACACCTTTAACCATGTAATTACTGGGAATGCTCAGGAAAGCTCGATGCCCTCCTGACACATTATTCTAGAGTGTTCAGTAAATATACGTTGTGCCTCTCCTCACACAGTCTTTATTTTCAAGGGATGTAACCACCTTGAAATTTCTCCTTGAGTCTATAAATTAATCTGGTGTGCCCTCTTGGAAGTTTCTCTTCTGACTCCACTGAGTTCAGACATGCACCCCTTGCGTCGACTTACATATTTTTATCTCTCTATCGTGCACTCCTTGCACTTAGCCTAGAGAACCATACTTAACTTAACACACTCACGGATAGGAAACCGTATCTCTATCCATGCAGATGATTTCTAACATCCATCTACAATTCACAAGCATGCAAATGACATTCATAACACAACGTGACATGAAATGTAAAAAAAGAAAAATTGTCTTTTTCTATTAATGGTGGAATGCCAATTTACAATGGTGGAGTCCAAGCTACAACTGAGTCTCGGCTCTCTGTGTGTCCGACTGACAGTTCACCACCTAACCTCTACTCTGCTTCCAATAGAAATATTTATACAAGAGGGGCTCAATGAGCTTCCCTTGCAAGATAACTAATGGTGTCAAATCACCATCCCTAATGCTTATTGAAAGGCCAAATTACAATGATGGAAATTCTTCTCCAAATTGGATGCAGATCCATTCTGTCGTCAGCCTGTTAATGTCAAACTTATATCTAGCTTGTGCGAAAGAACAGTTTGGCTCTTCCAACTTGTCTTCAACTAATTCTTGGATCATGCCTTGGATTATAGAGGAAAAAATGAGAGGGTGGTGTCTCTCTTTTCATGAATTCACACCATGCATGTTGATTAGCTGGAACGTGCTGAAATGGAGCGATGCTCCTGCATCAATTTTGTGGAGAGTGTTACATTAAAAGTGTGAAAGAAGAGTATTGGTTTTAGAGTTTTTTATTATGTAGGATATACTCATCAAACATAGGAATTTATTTTCTATTGGCACATATAGTGCATAAAATCTATTGATTATGAAACTAGATTGACATATTAAATGATTGCAATATATTGAACATATAATTGCATGAACATTTTGGCGTTGGTGTTGGGTAGTTTTAAACAATAATTGGTAGTATTTGAATTTGATTTGTTTTATGGTTTTGTGTTGGTTTTAAATATGACCTAAGGGTAGAGAGAAGACTATAAGATGTGAGGGAAGAGAACACATATTTTAGTGGGGTTTCTCCAAAGTTAGGTTGTCCTCTTACCTTTGGTACTTAAAATTTTTGTTGTGTTAGTATTAGATATTATTTTTATGCATAGATTTAGAGACATCAAAGGTAGATTTATTGCATTCAAAATTGCATAAATTTCAAGAAAAACCGTCCAAAGTTACAAAAAAATAAAAATAAAAACCCAAAGTTACAAAAAAAACAAGAAACCCCCCCCCCACCCCCCCATACTAATTCAACTAATTTTTGTGTAGGAGAAATTCTCAAATGGGAGAGTTCAAAAGTAGTAATTGAAACTATAGACAAAGGTCCTAAATCTAAAGCTACTATGCAAATTGAGAACATATCACAACAAGCAGTAAGGGAAACATTGGTGACCCAATAAGAAGGAAGAGATGGAAAAGAGACAGAGGTAGTGGTAGAAGAGGTTGAATCTTCCATTGGAGAAACACACAAAGTATTGGAACAATTGGATATTCCAGCTAATCCAGGGGTTGAACCATCACTTAGTGGAGAAACATCACCTCCATCCTATAACGTGTTATTTGGAGATATGATAGATGAGGAAGGAAATGCAAATAATGAAACTCAAACATTTGGATTCCCAATATTAGACATTACCAGATATGTTTCTATGAATAATATCCCATTTTCATCATTACCTCACTTCCATGGTATGCCAATAGAGTATCTTGATTCATTTATATTTGAGTTTGATATACTATGTAGAAGTTATATTTATATTGATAGTGCACAAAAATTAAAACTCTTTCCAGCCACACTTAAAGACTCAAAATTAAGGTGGATTATGAGTCTAGGAGAGCATACTATCTTATCTTGGGATGGTATGAAAGAAAATTTCCTCCATAAATATTAATATTATTTCATACATAGAGATGTTAGGAATGATATATTTAAAATGCAACAGTCTTAGGAGGAGAGTCTAGAAGATTACCTAGAAAGGTTCCTAAATAATTATCAAAATACAAAAAAAAATCATCTTAGACACAACCATAGTTAGGACCATCTTCCTAAAGGGTATAATGGATGACTGTATTGAGGTACTAAAACTCATGAGTTCTAGGGATGTATATCAGAATCCATTTGCAAAAATTGCAAAGTATTGTAAAAGGTACTCTCGCAGTCAAGCCAAAAAAGGGAAAAGTGTAAGGGATCATATAAGAAGAACTATTAAACCTACTGCAGGAGGTGTTACAAGGATATAATTAGGGAATATGCTATAAAAATTAGAAACAAATATCCTAAACACCATCAACACCTAGTTAGACACCATGAATATCAAAAGGAAACAACAAGAAGAAAATGATACTTTAGCAATATTTTGTACTTGATGTAGGAAAAGGCATCCTGAAAATTATCTCCCATTAATTTCATTAAAACTTGTGGACTATGTACATAATACCACTCCACCAATGAGTTTCCTTCCTTACCTAGACTAAAATTGTGTTTTAAGGGAGGAGAGGAATTTTAGGAAACATCATATCCCCCTAAGAGAGCATGGAGACAACGAAATCCTAATATGTTTTTTGATCCTACCACACAATACCCAACACAACAATGGATTCCTCCAATTCCTTACTCTCAATGGACACATCAACAACCAAAATTCCAACCTTGGAAACAAGGATGGAGGGGGCCTGCATATGGGAATGTTCCTTTTTAGCCACCAAATTTTCCTACTTATCGACAATATCCTTCCAATATCTCTCAGTTGTTACCTGGATTTGATCCACCTACTCTACCTCCACCTCCCCAGCTACAAAAACAACTCACATTTCCTTTGAACCCAAACTAGAAAGAACAAATTCAAGATACACCTAATACAAACCCCCCTTGGCCTACCCCTATTCCCGCACAACCCATCCCTAATCCGAACAATATACCTACATAGCCTGTACCGAATATTGAAGTATAGACTTTCCCAAATTATGTGATAACTCCTACTTCACTGAATGAGATTCAATTAAGATATGGGAAGGTCTTGAATAAACAAAACTCTACATTATTTATTCAAGAAGAAGAACAAATAGATAACCAACCAAATGAATAAGAAGACACCCATGTACAATAGGAAATTTCTCCTCACACTCCTTAACCATCATAAATACTTGAGGAAACTAATCCTCCAACTTATCCAGAAGGGTTACTTGTGAAGCAACCTGAGGTACCTCTAGGGCATGATTTATAAGCTGAACTAAGGAATATATTTGTAAGGATCCCCCTACTTCAATCTATCAAAGATATTCCTATCTATGCTAAAAGTATAAGGTATCTTTGCATTAACAACTATGGAAGGAAGAGGAAGGAACCTTCTATTATACAGGTGGTTGGACAACTATCATAATTTATATCAGAAATGCCATATAAATATTGTTGATTAAGGTTGGTTGTCATTAATGTCAACCCTTGAAGAAAGTCTGGTAGCGAATTATGGTAACACAAATGTTTGGGTAATGTACCCAAGGTTGTTTCAAGTATAATGGTATGATTTTTAATATATTTGAAGGTAATACTATTATATATGGATAATACATGTCATTCCATTTCCAGTGGTATGTGGAATGTCACATAAATCCTGATAGTTTGTGAGTTATGGCCCTACGAAGATGAAGGACCCTCATATGTTGGCTTGAAGCCCCAAAAGGTCAAAGAACTCAAATTGCTTGAAAAGAAGAAATCATTATTTAAATGATAAAGTAAAGTGACAAAGTCAAGGAGGATTATTTAAATAATAAAGTGAAGTGACAAAACCAAAGAAGATTATTTAAATGATAAAGTGAGGTGACAAAGTCAAGGAGGAATATTTAAATGATATAGTAACGGAGAACCTTCTAATTATGGAAAGTGGTTAACCCTAAAACTGAGGAAAATAGATTAAGTGACCTATAAATAGGTTAAGTGACCTAGAAATGGGTTAAGTGACCTACAAGTGGGTTAAGTGACCTAGAAGATGCTTTTAAGGAAGCTACTTGGAGAGTATAAATAAGAGGAAAGGCTCTCTCATTTTAAATCACACTTGAGAATATTGAATATCTATAGGTGAATGAGGTAATAAAAGGATATATAAGACAAATTTCAGAGGGACGGTGAAGAAAAGAAGGTTGGAATTCAAGGGAGGATAAATTCTTTTGATGATTCTTTCTAAGGTATGTTGTTTACAGGTCATCTCACCATTTTAACAATAACATTTTTTCTATAATATTCAGACCGTGAAATTGATAGCCCATTGAGGAAAAATATCCAAGTATATGTGGTAAACAATTTATCTTGTGGGTCGTTGTATTTTTGGAGTTACACTCCGTGGAAAATAGGGTTTGTGGCTAGTCCTGAAACTAGTCTAAAATAGGTTTTTCGGGTAAAAATGTCATAACTTCTTCATAATAGATCCACATTAAGCAAGACTAAATGTGTTGGTTAAATTATATTATTTCTTATTCTTTGTAACATTTTCAAATCCATTCAAAAAATATTCCTTGTGGGGTACTCTCTACAAGGTCGCCCTCTAGAATAAGACAGAATTCGGCAAGGTATGCTATTTTTGCTATAACTCTTTTTCTAAGAGGTTCCAAGTAGTGAAACCCGAAGGAATTGCATAAAACAAACTAAAGAAAATTGTGTACTATTTTCATATCTTTATTCATTGTAGGTACATAGTTATGATTATTTCATGTTAGGGTTGTTGACTAATCCCAAACTGGTCATATGAGACTAAAGAAAAGTTTGATGAAAATGCTAGTCTCTTGTTGTGAACGTTAAGGAATGTTTGCAGGTTTGTTATCATATACATCAAGTCTATTACAGAGTTACAAATCATATTTAGATGATGAAATTGATTATGGATTTTGGTTAAGGTACATGTTGGGTACATGGTTGAGGCAAGTAGTTGATGAGTTGGCACATACATGAGGTGTATAGTTGATGATGTTGGTACATATTGATGAGTCATGGTTGATGCGTAGTTGACACATGATTGGTACATACTTAGTACATGGTTGGATGCACTTGTTTATGGTACATTTTGATTACAGGTTGTTTGGTACAAGTTGGTGCATGGTTGATTCACTTGTTTATGGTACAAGTTGATTATAGGTTGAGGTACAGGTTGATGCATGGTTGATGCATGGTTCAGGTTTGTTGGTACGGTTTTACAACAGTATATCTCACAATGATAGTGTGACAATGGTTCCATCATTCTACTTATACTTTAGGGAAGTTGGATGGGGCAAGGACATGTGGTTGTAGCCACCTTCCAGTTGTAGCCAGAGAACATAGGGGGTTGTGGCCTCCTTCTGGTTGTAATCAAAGAATAGGGGAGTTGGATATTCCCTCAGGTTGTAGCCTAAGAAACAAGGGGGTTGGTTCATCCTTCCAGTTGCAGCTGGAAAACAAAGGAAGTTGGTGCTTCCAATGAATGTAATTATTGAAGACATATAAGAAAAATCATTATGTGGTTTTCTCCCGCTTTGGATTTCCATGTAAAACATGGGTGTACTATGTATGCGTATGATTGTTCATTTTTTCATTGTTTATTTACTCTGTAGTTATTGGATGATAATTCTAAATTGATATAACACTTGGATTATATGGTTAAAAAGGATTAAATTGCTCTATTATTGATTCACCACCCCCCCTCTAAGTAATCCAGCAATTGGTATCAAAGAAAGTTCCTTCAAAAATCAATTTAACCACTGAAAGGTATATCATGGAGAGTAACAACTTGTATAAAAATGGAATACCACAGTTCAATGGAAAATAGTGTGCATTTTGGAGCATAAGGATGAAAACATATATACAGGCACATGGATTTGAAATTTGGCAATAAATTGTAGATGGATACAGAGCACCAACAGTTCCGCCAACAAATAACAAAGCAGTGAAACTTAGTCAGAATAATTCCAAAGCCAAAAATGCACTTTTGAATGGTATTATTGAAACAGTATTCACCAAAGTTGCACATTGTAAATCCGCTAAAGAGATTTGGGACAAACTTCAAAATATTTATGAACGAGATTAAAAAGTCAAAGAAACAAAGATTCAAACTTATAGAGGTCAATTCGAATAACTTAAGATGAAGGAAGATGAGAATATTGTAGCTTACTTTTTACGAGTTGATGAAACAGTAAATGTAATCATAGGATTGGGAGAATAAATCAAAGAATCCGTAATTGTTCAAAAATTACTAAGATCTCTTCCTATGAGATTTCACCCTAAGATATCAGCACTAGAAGAAAGATCAGATCTAAATGCAATAAGCATGGATGAATTACATGGAATCTTCATAGCATATGAAATGAGAATTGAATTGGAAAATACAGATATAAAAGAAGTAGCCTTCAAAGAATCCAAAAAGTCAAAGAAAAAGGGAAGGAAAAAAGAAGAACAAAGCAACATAAATGATGTCTCGAAAGATGATGAATAAGTGGCCAACTTTGTCAAAAGAATGAACAAGTGAACCAACAGTAGGTATAGAGGTGCTTCCTTTAATTTATTTTAATTTTTATGTTATTGGTCATTTTGATAACAAGTGTCTTTATAAGAAAAAGAGAAATGATGAAGGTTACTCAAAAGGAAAACAAACATATAAAGGGAAAAGAACCACAAAGAAAGTTTTCAAGAAAAGCTTATGCACCAAAGAAGACATCTCATCACGAGATGAAGATGAAGTCAGTGACAGTGAGACATAAAGAGTTCTATTCATGGATGTAAAATACACTGATAAAGAAGACTCCGAAGATGAATATGAAGAAGCTGAAGAAGAATATGAAGAAGTCAAAGAAGAAATTAAATAGGAAGAAGTTGAATATCGAGAGGAATTAATGTATGCCATAGAAGTTATCAGAAGAGAAAAGAAGAAACACAAGAAACTACAAGAAGAACTAGACAAGAAAGAAGACACTCAATAACTAGAACAAATTATCACAAATTTGAAGGTTCAAATAGAAGAAGATAAATGAATTGAAGAATCACTCAAAGAACAACTAGAAGAAAAAGACAAGATCATTGGAAATTTGGAAGTGGATATTGTCGCATTAAGAAAGGATCTTCAAAATTAAAATATTCAGAATAGCTCAAAAGTTTTGGATGACATTATTAGCAGTCAAAAATATCATCATGACAAGTCCGGACTTGGATACAATCAGACATAAAAAGGATCAAGATCTAGAACAACAAAGAAAGAAACATATCCAAAAATCGTTGCAGAAACAATCAAGGGGGATAGGAAGATATACAAGGAAAATTATAGAGACACTCCTCCACCGAGAAGATTCAGATTTCAAAATCAACAATTGACAGATAGGCCTTAGGAAGAAGAATAATTCATAAGACTACCTCCTTTCAGAAGATATTCAACTCCCATGTATCAAACTATTTTTTTTGGTTTATGTTATGCATGTAATAATTTTGGACATAAATCTATGAATTGTAGAGATAACAACATGAACACAAACAATTTTGAAAGTCATACACAAAGGGTGTATCCAAGAATGCCTAGTGAAACACAAAGAATAAGTGACAACAGGTTTGAATCTTTGAGCATTGAAGTGGAACGTTACAAATGTAACCATTTTGGACACATGGCCAAATATTGCAGAATGATAGTCCCTCCTAGACAACTGCAACAAAATAACAATAGTCACAAACAGGAACCTTAGAAAAGGACATGGATAAGAAAGCCGGATCAATATAGCAATGAAGAATGCACACTCGCTCTACAAGATAAGCAGAAGAAATGTGGTTGGTATGTTGACAGTGGGTGTTAAAAACACAAGAAAGGTTATTGAGACATGTTTATTACATTACAAAAGGAAAGAGATGGATCAATCTCCTTCGGAAATGATGATTCATCCAAAATCATTGGAAAAGGCACAATCAAAATTGGGAACATGAAGACAAAGTCATAAAATGTTCTACTAGTAGAATATATGAAATATAATCTTCTAAGTGTGAGTCAAATGTGTGACCAAGTTCATAAAGTTACTTTCGATTCATAAAAGTGAGACATAAGAAAAGAAGGTTCAGGAAAATTGATTGCTACAATTGCGAGAACTTCAAGCAACATATATGTGTTAAGTGAAATTGGAAATGAAAAGTGTTGTATAGGAAAGAAAGATGAAAGTTGTATATGACATAGAAGAATGGGTCACATACATTTTGATAACCTTATCAAAGTCAAAAAAAGAGAAGTAGTCAAAGAAATTCCCCAGATCATGAAACCAACCAACACTTTATGCAAGCATTGTCAACAAGGAAAGAAAACAAAGACTAGGTTCAAATCAAAGGAATATTCAACGACAAGACCAATGAAAATTGTGCATACTGATCTAGTTGTACCAACTACAACAAAGGGATTAAAAGGTGAGAAATAATTTATGTTATTAGTTGATGATTACACAAGAATGACTGTAGTTTTCTTTCTCAAGAATAAGTCAAAAGATTTTGAAAACTTCAAGATATACAAGGAAATGGTTGAAAATGAAATGGATTCAAAAATCAAATGCTTGAGATCTGATAATGGAGGAGAGTTCACTTCAAAGGAATTTATGGACTACTGCAACAGTCATGGAATAAAAAGGAAATTTTTTGTTGCTAGGACACCTCAACAGAATGGAGTTGTTGAAAGAAAGAGCGTGACAATACATGAAATGGATCAAACAATGCTAATGGATTCAAAATTCACATATATTTTTCGGACACAGGTAGTGCATACGATTTCAAGCAGCACTAAAGGAATCACATGCGTTACCAGTGAAGAGGATTTTCAGATATCTCAAAGGAACATAAGAGTTTGAATTATGGTATCCAAAAGGAAAGGATCTATCTCGTATTTCCTACATAGATGCAAATTGGGCAGGCTGTATTGATGACCGAAGAAGCACCAGTGGAGAAATGTTCTACTTGGATGAGTGTTTAGTATCATGGCTAATCAAGAAACTATCATAAATATCTTTATCTATAGTTGAGACATATTATATTGCAGAAGCATCATGTTGTACATAGGTTCTTTAGATGAAACAAACTCTGACAGATATACAAGTTGAGTATGATGAGCCCATTCCAATCTATTGTGATAATACAAGCACCAACAATACCTCAAATAACCTATTGATGGACTCCAAGACAAAGCACATTCCAATAAAGTATCAATTTCTACGGGAATAGGTTGTAGAAAAGAACATCATAGTTGAGTATGTGGGAACAAAAGAACAAGTGGTAGACATATTTACAAAACCACTTCCATGGGAAGTCTTTGAGTATCTTCGCCAGAGACTCAAATTTATTTCTACTAAAAAATGAATGCTTTTGAATTCTTATCTTATATGTCTTAGATGTACATGAGGAAGAACCATAAAGAGGACAGTTCAACTAGGGGGAGCAGCCCCAGATGGAAAGGTACCGTTGCCATTGATGACACAAAGGGAGAGATTTATCAGATGTAGATGACAAATGCATGATTCCAGGGGGATCAATGGTCACAGAGATGCAGAGGACATAGGGATGGTTCCAGGGAGAGAATGAGTGATATGACTTCAGTATTGCATGAAATGATTTTAGTATTGCATCATAGTGTTTCCATCAATGCCAAAGGGGAAGAATGTTGATTAAGGTTGGTTTTCATTGTTGTCAACCCTTGAATAAAGTATGGTAGAGAATTCCGTTAGCACAAAGGTTTGGATAATGGAACCAAGGTTATTTCATGTATAATGGTATGAGTTTTAATATATTTGAATGTAATACTATTCTATATGAATAGTACATGTCATTCCATTTTCAGTGGTATGTGGAACATCACATAACTCCTCATAGTTTGAGAGTTATGGCCCTATGAAGATGAAGGACCCTCATATGTTGGCTTGAAGTCCCATAAGGTCAAAGAATTCAAAGTGCTTGAAAAGAAGAAATCATTATTTAAATGATAAAGTAAAGTGACAAAGTCAAGGAGGATTATTTAAATAATAAAGTGAAGTGACAAAAACAAAGAAGATTATTTAAATGATAAAGTGAGGTGACAAAGTCAAGGAGGAATATTTAAATTATAAAGTAATGGAGAACCTTCTAATTATGGAAAGTGGTTAACCCTAAAAATGAGGAAAATGGGTTAAGTGACCTAGAAGTGGATTAAGTGACCTAGAAGATGTTTTTAAGGAAACTACTTGGAGAGTTTAAATAAGAGGCAAGGCTCTCTCATTTTACATCACACTTGAGAATGTTGAATATATATAGGTGACTAAGGTAACCAAAGGATATCTAACCTGAATTTCAGAGGGAAGGTGAGGAAAATAAGGCCGGAATTCAAGGGAGGATAAATTATTTTGATGATGCTTTCTAAGGTATGTTATTTACAGGTCATCTCACCATTTTCACAATAACGTTTTTTCTAGAATGATTAAGACTGTGAAATTGATAGGACATTGATGAAACATATCTAAGTATCTTTGGTAAACAATTCATCTTGTGGGTCATTGTATTTTTGGAGTTACACTCCATGGAAAACATGGTTTGTGGATAGTCTTGAAACTAGTCTAAAATAGGTGTTTCTGGTAAAAACATCATAACTTCTTCATAACAGATCCAAATTAAGTAAGACCAAATTTTTTGGTTAGATTACAGTATTGTTAGTAATACCAAATGTAGTATTGTTTGTAACATTTTCATATTCATTAAACAAATATTCTGGCGGGGTACTCTCTACAAATTTTCATTCTAGAATAAGCCAAAATTCAACAAGGCATGCCATTTTTTTCTATAACTCCTTTTCTGAGAGGTTCCAAGTAGTGACACCTGGAGGAATTGCATAAAACAAACTGAAGAAAATTGTGTACTATTTGTAAGTTTTAAACCTGTGAAGTAAAGCAATGCATATAGATTCTTAAGCAAAACAAAATTTAATCAATGGCTCATACACAAAGTACACAAAGATTCTATACCGGAAGCCCTCAAGCGGGAAAACCTTTATGTAATGTCCCCAAGGCCGAGCCCTGTTGTAAATCATGTTTATGAAATGAATTGTAATTATGTTTTATAGGCTGGTGAGACAAGTTAATATAAGTTGGTGTGCTTATGTGATTATTAGGCCAGAGAGCCTAAGTGTTGAAGGCGAAGAGCATGATTTTGTACATGTATCTATGCACATTATTAATAAAAAAATAAACACCGCCGCGTGCAGACCGACCATGATGAATGAGTGATGGGGGACCAAGCTTCCATAGAGTGGGCAAGGGATTAGGGGCTGGAAGGTGGGAAGAGGGGCTAAGTGTTGAGCCTAGGGGCTTAAGTCCTTGGGAATAATATTTTAATATTATTCCAAAAATACCATGTGAAATATATGTTTTATCCTAAGTTCTTTTGGAATG
>SNQJ01S0015103.1:82801-98715 GCA_010110895.2 Picea sitchensis | reverse complement strand
TATTATATTAGTAATGTTATTTTATTTATGTCCGCTTTAGGCCATTAGTTGTAATTATACCTCCTAGTCTCCTATATATACCAAGGAGACATTTTCATTTTGAATCATCTTGTACTTGAACATTTAAGTGGGGTAAAAGGAGGCTGCCCCCTTGAAGAGACTTATTATCTGAAAATATCTCTTTTTCAAGGCGTTGAGTACTTTTTCTAAGGATTTTCTATGCTATATTGATATTCGGTTCTTAACAGTGGCTTACTGGCCAATGTAAGTCCATTTTGAGCCCGTGTGTAACCTCTCTCTAGGTGAGGGAGGTGATTTTTGTTGGAATAGGTAGGTTTTCAGGCCTGTGAGCAACTCTTTCCTGGTGAGAGAGTTTGCTGTGAAGTGGTTTCTTCCAGAGAGTGTCCAACACCAGCTTCGGGCTCTGAGACTTCCTGATCTGACCTGTTGCTGAAACCCAAGGCAAGGGAGTTTAGCAATCGAAGGACTGTCTAGGTGACAGAGAAGGTGTATTCTCCTGGGGTGGAGCATGCATGTGGGGAATGAGAGTCTAGGAGTAGTGGGCGTAAGATGACATCCTGGGAAGAATCCTTCCAGTCATTATGTGTTGTTTTTCCCTGTAACCTCAGCCTAGCCTAGGATTCCTTTCCTTGGGGTGGAGCTTAGTCCCATCTTGAGGGTGACCCACTGCTGACCTTCATGAGCAGCGAGGTTTAAGGCTAGGAGGTTCGTGGAAGGCATGCATGTGGTTGGTGGAATTACCATCGTTTCAAAGATAAGTACCAGATGATGTTTTAATTACGTTTATGCATGTCTGTGTATTTATATTTATCATGTATTCTGTTGTGCATATGAATTAATGTTAAAGCCATTGATTATTTATAATAGCAGTAATTCTTATATTTACTCTGAGTTTAAATCTGTTTCATTTTCTTAAATGCATGTCTTATATATAGAATTAAGTATGATATTGTTGTTCCGCAAAGTAGCGCCTGCCCGACCTGGAATAGGGGCATTACAGAATGGTATAAGAGCCAAGGTTTCGACGCTGAGCTTAGATGGCCCAGTTGAGTGGTTTTTGGACCGAGGGTTTGAGGAGAAATTGTGTCTGGAGGACCAATTTCAGAACTTTGAATACTCCTGAGTGTCAAGGAGTTACTTAACCGTGTTACCAAGATCAGGGGGTGTAGCGGTGTTATGAAATCACAGCCAGGGTGACATCTAGCCACAGGGAGAGAGGACTCCACACCAAAAGTGTTGGAGCCATAGGATTTTTTTGGGGAAAAGGAGAACCCTTGTGACTGTCAGATATGGAAAACGTGCACAAGCTTTAAAAACCCTTTAGAGTTGCACAGGAATGTGGAAATCACGATACGTGAAATACCGAATTCATCGGGATTGTCCATCGGGGAAAACGTGGTTGTCGGTTGGCATTTTGGCACTCGAAAAACCCAAGGGCAAGAACCCTTCTTTTCACAAGTCACGAAATAGCGAAACTCGAAATCCTGAAACGATCTATACCGTAGATCGTAAGTGACTGTCAGATCAAGTGGAAGAATAGACCGTAATTTTAGGATTTCGGCAAATAGAAGTTTGAGAGGTGAAGACAAATGAACTCCCAATGCCAGAAACCCTGAAACATCTAAAGGATCTGCGCAGTAGATCCAAGAAAAGTCTAACCATTAGATTTTCGATTTCAATGGACGTGGAAACATGGATGTGCACCATGTGCCAGCGAGTCGAGAAGACATGCAAGAATGGTGGGACCCGTTGACATCACTGAAGGTGACATGGACCCTCCTGAACGTTCCACGCGTCACCGTGGTTAAGGGCGACAGTTGTACTGTGGGCCCGGAGAGTAAAGTAAATCGAAATTTCAGAATTCGGGAGTTTGAGTGACAAGGGGTTGGGAGTCACTGCATCACGAACACCCAAGTACCAAAGACCCAAAACCCGAAAGCGAGTGTGAGAGCCTCGTGGATCAAAACTTTGAAGCCATAATTCTTGAAGTCCCAAACTTTGCAGAGCTGTCAGATCTCAAAAAACTTTTTGAAGTCAAAATGTTTTCTCACTCACGTTGGTTTATGAATATTGTGATTTTGTTAAGGGTTTAAGGCCTGACAAACTTCAGTTGACTGCACATTGTGTGTGCAGAGTTCAATGAGTGTCAATACAGCCGAAAACTGATGTTGAGTATGGAATTGGAAGAGGTGCATATTGCCTCCAAAATAGAGGATGAAAGGGTAAGAAGGAATGTCAACCTGGGAGTCGAAGGATCGAACTCCAATGGGAATGGAAGAGAATTGGATAAGGAAGGGAATATAATGAAAATCATTGAAGGATTGTAGAAGGATGCCTAGGCTCACTAATTCGATAGCGAAAATCTCATGAGGGTAAGGGATTAGCAAGGTGAATTCAACTTAAAGATGTTGAAGAGCCTGGAAAGAATAGAAAGGAAATTGGAGAAGGTGAGTGACTAAAGAAATATAGAGAGTCGAAGGACCCCTGAGAGGAAAAGAAGATCAAGAAGTTATAGGACCCCTGAGAGAAAAAGAAGATCGAGGAGTGGTAGTAGACATCATCGTCACTCCCCAAAGCATTCTGGTAAGGAAGCACACAATAGTTCAAGCCCATCTCCTACCATAAAGCATAGGAGATCTGGGATGGATGAATTCAAAGGGGAGATAAATAATATTAAGCCTCCTACATTTGATGGAGAACATAAGAAGGAGGAAGATGTGGAAACATGGTTTCTTGGCATGAGGAAACATTTCCAACTGCAGAATTATTCCTCTCATGCAGAAGGACAAATTGCGATGTATCAATTGAAAGGAAAAGAATCCATGTGGTGGGATCAATTTGTGCAGGTGCAACACATTAGTGAGAAAGATATCACTTGGAAGGAGTTCAAGAGGTATTTCTAGAAGAAATACCTGACTAAAAGATACTATGACAAAAAGATGAAGGATTTCTTCGAACTCAAGCTAGGCAGCATGACCATTGATGAATATGAACGAAGTTTCTTGGAACTACTGAAGTATGTTCCATTCATCAAAGATGAGGCTATCAAGATTCAAAGGTATCTAAGTGAAATGCCAATTACCATTGGTGACAAGATTCAATATGATGATCCTAAGACTATGGAAGAAACAGTAAGAAGGGCTAAATTATTATATGAACAACAAAGAGAAAATCCAACCTTTCGGAAGGCTTGGGATGACCAGAGGAAGTTTAAGAAGGAACAGAGGTAGAAGGAAAGAAAACCTCCCTTTTTTAGAAATAATCCTCAAGGACATCCATTGTTTAGAGAGTCGAGAATGGCTGAAGTGGGGAAACAAAGGTAGAGACAGACTCCCATTCAGTGTTGGGGATGTAAATGGAACCACAAGTACAGGGATTGTCCCCATAAAAATGGCAAAGCAAGAGCTATCCATATTGTTCAACAAGATGAAATAGTGGAGGACATGGGTAGTAGAATGCCAAGGATATATGCAGCCTTGGACAATAAACAAGTTGAATTTAAATCGCACATGATTGAAGTGGAACGTATGATTGACAACCAACCATTTATTATTTTAATTGATTCAGGGGCTAGCAATAGTTATGTAGATCCTAGGGTGGTGGAAAGTTTTCATTTATCAAGAAGAAAACATGAAAAGGCTTGGTTAGTGAAGTTGGCTACAGGAACCAAGAGGAAGGTCATTGAGTTGATTAAGTCTTGTTATGTATACATGAATGGATTGAGCATGAAGGCTGAATTGAATATTCTGCCTTTAAGTTCTTACGATTGCTTAATTGGGATGGACTGGTTGGACCAACACCATTCCCTTATAGACTGTCGTAACAAGAGGTTTACATGCCTGGATGAGGAGGGAAATCGGAAAACAGTCCAATGAATTCCCAGGGTTGTGGATGTTAGAGAAATCTCAGCCATGCAACTGAAGAAGTGTTACAGGAAAGGCTGTCAATTATTTGCAGCCCGTTTGGAGGAAGAATCCAAAGATGAAGTCTCAAATATTGGAGACCATGAGGTACTCATAGAGTTCAAGGACATATTTCAAGAGGTACCTGGACTACCTCCGAAGAGAGACATTGATTTTCCTATAAATTTGATGCCTGGAGCAGTTCCAGTTTTGAAAGCTCCTTATAGAATGAGTATGCCAGAGCTGAAAGAGTTGCAATTTCACCTTGAAGAGCTTCTAAAGAAGGGGTACATTTTCCCTAGCATGTCACCTTGGGGTGCCCCAGTCCTATTCGTGAAGAAGAAGGATGGGACATTGAGGCTGTGCATTGATTTCCGATAGTTGAACAAGGTAACTGTCAAGAACAAGTATCCTCTGCCGAGGATCGATGATCTTTTCGATCAGTTGAAGGGTGCAAAAATATTTTCGAAGATAGATCTCAGATCTGGATATCACCAGGTAAAAATAAAGGATGAGGACATCAGCAAGACCACCTTTAGAACAAGGTACGGTCATTACAAGTTCATAGTGGTGTCGTTTGGATTGACAAACACACCTGCTGTTTTTATGTGCTTGATGAATGGTGTATTCAGGGACTATTTAGACAAGTTTATCGTAGTCTTCTTGGATGAAATCTTGGTGTATTCCAAGTCAGAGGAAGAGCATGAACAACACCTCAGAATGGTGTTGCAAGTGTTGAGAGAACACCAACTGTATGCAAAATTGAGCAAATGCTCATTTTATCAAAGGCAGATCCATTACTTAGGGCACATTATTTCAAAGGAAGGGATCGTTGTGGATCCTGAGAAGGTTGAAGCCATCCAAGAATGGTCAGCACCAAGGAATGTGGTATAAGTTAGATCCTTTATGGGTCTGGCGGGCTATTACAGAAGGTTTATCGCAGGATTCTCAAAGATAGCTCACCCTATCACTTCCTTGCAAAGGAAGGAGAAATTTTTTTAGTGGACTGAAGAGTGTGAGAACAGTTTCCAGTGATTGAAGTAGTTGTTAACCAACGCTCCAATCTTGAGGATTGCAGATCCAAATATGGATTTCTTGGTGTTCGCAGATGCGTGTAAGGAAGGGTTGGGAGGATTTCTAAGCCAAGACACATTTGTAATCTGTTATGAGTCAAGGAAGCTGAAAGAGCATGAAAAGAATTATGCCACTCACAATTTGGAGTTGGAAACAATAGTCCACGCTTTGAAGAAATGGATACATTACCTCATGGGAAGGAGACTTGAATTGAGAACAGACCACAATGGTCTGAAATATTTGTTTGATCAACCAACTTCAAACGCTAGATAAAGTAGGTGGATGGAGTTTCTGTGTGAATATGACTTTGATATCAAGCATATAAAGTGGAAGGAAAACAAGGTGGTTGATGCACTCAACAGAAAAGTGCATGAATTACATGCTACAACTATTAGAATGTACAGGACTGATATCAAGGGTAGAATTTTGGAAGCTGAAAATGCTGATTTGCATTACAGAGACTTAGTAGCAAAGCTATAGTAGCGTGAGAGACCACATAAAGAGGGAAATTACATCTTGGGAGCTGATGGAATACTTCTGTATAAAAACATAGTGTATATACCCAATGTCCAGGAATTGAAACTTGCGATTCTAAAAGAAATGCATAACATGACGTTTGTTGGACACCCTGGATATCAGAAGACTGTGGAAGCAGTCAAAAGCCATTACTTTTGGCCGGGTTTGAAGAGGGAGATCGTTGAATACATCGCTAGATGTATGGAATGCCAAAAGGTTAAGGCTGAGCATAGGCACCCAGTAGGGTTGCTGCAACCTTTACCCATTCCTGAATGGAAGTGGGAAGTGGTGACCATGGATTTTATTACAGGATTGCCCAGAACAAGTAAGCAACATGATTCGATCATGGTTGTGGTGGAAAATCTTACAAAAGCTTCCCATTTTATTCCACCAAAAACCACTCACAAGGCAGCAGATGTTGTTGGCATCTTCTTAAAATAAGTGGCACGCTTGCACAGAATTCCTAAAACGATTGTGTCTGATAGGGACCCGAAATTCATCTCGAATTTCTGGAAAGGATTGTTCAAAGGATTTGGAACGAATCTAAATTTTAGTACAATGTATCATCCTGAGTCTGATGGATAGACAAAGAGGGTGACCAGAGTAATAGAGGACATGCTGAGAATGTACGTGATGGAAAAACCATCAAGATGGGAAGACTACCTGCATTTGGTAGAATTCGCCTACAATAATGGGTATCATGCATTGTTGAAGATGATTCCATTTGAATCACTTCATGGAAGAAAGTGCAACACTCTAGTGAGTTGGGATAATCCAACTGACAGAGTAGTAGTTCGGCCAGAGTTACTCAAGGAGATGGAGGACCAAATGATAAAAATTAAGCAGAATTTGAAAGTTGCCCAGGACAGGAAGAAAAGTTATGCTGATAAGAACAGATCCCACAGAGAATTCAAGGTGGGTGATCATGTTTTCCTGAAAGTGAAAACTAACAGGAGTTCCCTGAAGCTGGGAAGTTGCACCAAGTTGGCAGAAATATTTTGTGGGCCATTTGAAATCCTGGAAAGGATTGGGCCAATTGCATACATGCTTGCATTACCTGCATCTATGACTATACATAATGTGTTTCATGTTTCATTGCTTAAGTAATATATACCTGATGCTAATCATGTTATCAAAATGGAATGTGATTCAGGTGGAACCACCAGGTGTCCTGCAAGTGCATCATGTGCACATATTGGACAGGAAAATAAAACAGCTTCGAAATCGATCTATTGATCTTGTAAAGGTTCAGTGGACCTGGTACGGTCCTGAGGACGTGACATGGGAGCATGAGGATGCTATACGGGTGTAATACCCGCATATTTTTTAAGATTTTGGAAATCTTGTTGATGTTGTGTGAAAGTTGCACTGAGGACAGTGCAAAAATAAGGGAGGGGGATTGTAATGTCCCCAAGGCTGAGCCCTGTTGTAAATCATGTTTATGAAATGAATTGTAATTATGTTTTATAGGTTGGTGAGCGAAGTTAATATAAGATGGTGGGATTACGTGATTATTAGGATAGAGAGCCTAAGTGTTGAAGGCCAAGAGCCTAATTTTGTACATGTATCTATGCTCATTATTAATAAAAATATAAACACCGCCACGTACAGACCGACCATGATGAATGAGTGATGGGGGACTAATCTTCCACAGAGTGGGCAAGGGATTAGGGGCTGGAAGGTGGGAAGAGGGGATAAGTGTTGAGCCTAGGGGCTTAAGTCCTTGGGAATAATATTTTAATGTTATTCCAAAAAGACCATGTGAAATATATGTTTTATCCTAAGTTCTTTTGAAATGACAAGTGACTTCCAAATGGGGAGGAACGCATGCTGATGGAATGCATGCAGTTTCATGGGTGACAAGTGTCAACCCAAGTGCATGGAGTTAAAATTGTTGAATTGAGCCTTGATGGGGCTTCTTCCTCCATTCTACTTGACAATCTGAGCGTGAACGCTCTGACCTCTGCAAGAATACCCTGGTCCATCCCTGAAAACCGAAAATCCTGTGTTGATTTCTGAGATAGCCAGTACAACCTCTATCTGAACAGTTTGAGCATGTGTGTGGGATCTTTGTACACTTGGTGCAATCCCAAAACCAAAACTGTGAGTCTATCCCATGATTGTGGAGCTTGTTTGGGAAGCCTGTGTCTATTTTCCCAGTTGGTTGTTGTGGCCACGCAGTGCTGGATTGCACGTGGCTTACTGGCTAGTGTAAGTTCATGTTGAGCCTATGTTTAACCTCTCTCCATGTGAGGAAGTTGATTGTTGTTGGAAGAGGCAGGTTGTCAGGCCTGTGAGAAACTCTTTGTAGGTGAGAGAGTTTGTTGGGAAGTGGATTCTTCTAGAGAGTGTCCAACACTAGCTTTAGGCTCTGAGACTTCCTGATCCGACCTGTTGATGAAACCCAAGGCAAGGGAGGTTAGAAACTGAAGGATTGTGTAGGTGACAAAGAAGGTGTATACTCCTGGGGTGGAGAAGGCATGTGGGGAATGAGAGTTCGGGAGTAGTGGGCATAAGATGGCATCTTGGGAAGAATCCTTCCAGTAATTCTGTGTTGTTTTTCCTTATAACCTCAGCCTAGCCTAGGATTCCTTGCCTTGGGGTGGAGCTTAGTCCTAGCTCGGGGGTGACCCACTACTGAGCTTGATGAGAGAGGTTTAAGGCTAGGAGGTTCATGGAAGGCCTGCATGTGGTTGGTGTAATTACCATCGTTTCAAAGATAAGTACTAGATGATGTTTTAATTATGTTTTTGCATGTTTGTGTATTTATATTTATCATGTATTTTGCTGTGCATATGAATTAATGTTAAATCCATTGATTATTTATAATAGCAGTAATTCTTATATTTATTCTGAGTTTAAATGTGTTTCATTTTCTTAAATGCATGTCTTATATATAGAATTAAGTATGAGATTGTTGTTCCATGAAGTAGCACCTACCTAGCCTGGAATGGGGGTGCTACACTTTCTTATATTCATTATATCGAATTCCACCATTCACTATACAATATATACAATGTTTTTAGGTATTCTATATATACCAAGACCCTAATCCCTAAAACCAAGATTATTTTTAGTAAACTGCTAAAAATAGAAAAATCCACGAAAAATAGCAAAAACCGCCCAAAAATAGCAAAATCATATCTTTATTCATTACAAGTACATAGTTATGATTATTTCAAGTTAGGGTTGTTGACTACTCCCAAACTAGTCATGTGAGACTAAATAAAAGTTTGATGAAGATGCTAGTCTCTTGTTGTGAAAGTTAAGGAAGGTTTGCAGGTTTTTGATCATATACACCAGGTCTATTACAGGATTACAGATCATATTTGGATGATGAAATTGATGAGGGATTTTGGTCAAGGTACATGTTGGGTACATGGTTGAAACAAGTAGTTGATGATTTGGCACATAAATGAGGTGTATATTTGATGATGTCGGTACATATTGATGAGTCATAGTTGATGAGTAGTTGACACATGATTGGTACATGGTTGGATGCACTTTTTTATGGTATAGGTTGATTACAGGTTGTTTGGTACAGGTTGGTGCATGGTTGATGCAAGTTTTTATGGTGTATGTTGATTACAGGTTGAGGTACAGGTTGATGCATGGTTAATGCATGGTTTAGGTTTATTGGTACAAGTTTACAGCGATATATCTCATAGTGATAGTGTGACAGTGGTTCCATCATTATACTTCTACTTTAGGGAATTTGGACGGGGCAATGATAGGTGGTTGTAGCCACCTTCTAGTTGTAGCCGAAGAACATAGGGGGTTGTAGCCTCCTTCTCGTTGCGACTGGAAAACAAAGGAAGTTGGTGCTTCCAATGAATGTAATTCTTCAAGACATATAAGAAAAAGCATTATGTGGTTTTATCCCGCTTTGGGTTTCCACGTAAAACACTAGTGTACTGTGTATGAGTATGATTGTTCATTTGTTCATTTCTTATTTACTCTGTAGTTATTGAATGATAATTCTACATTGATATAACACTTGTAGTATATGGTTAAAAAGGATTAAATTTCTCTATTGTTGATTCGCCTCCTCTCTCAGTAATCCAACAAATATAATGATCCAGGAAATCTAGTGGTGACTATAGAAATTAATGGTATTTATTTGTCAAATATACTTATTGATCTATGAGCATAAATAAATGTTATGACTATTGACACCATGCGAATGGTGCAAATAAATCACCTAAGGCCAAGACATACCTCGCTATAATTGGTAGAAAAATCAGTCATTAGCCCAGCCGGAAATCTATATGATGTAACAATTAACTTAGTCTCCTTGGAGTATCCTATGGACTTCTTGGTAATTCATTCAAAATCCTCTAAACCTTGATATATCGTTGTTATTGTTTGACCTTTTTTGGCCACTACTGATGCATTTATTAGTTGTCAGTCTGGGGAGATGTCAATTTCTAATGGGACCCACAGTCAGAAACTTATTATCTTTCATCCTACCCAACCAGCCACTGAAGTTACTTTATGATTGGAGAATCCCTATGGGGAGGAGAACTATGCTCAACTCTTGTTAACACTTGAGAAAGAAAAGGGAGTTCAATAAAAAACTGAAGAATAGATTTTAATCCTATTTTTAGCCAATACAAAATGTATTGAGTATCCTCAATCTTTTCTAGAATTTACACATATTTTAAACCCTAAATTTTAGGAGGTCTACCATTCCTCCACTTCTAGACTATTCACTATATTAGCAATAAATGAAGAATAAGATTCAGATGTTTGGACTGTTGAAATTAGTCCTGGAAAATCTCTACATATCAACAACAAAAATTGATCCAAATGATTCAAGGACAGTCCGATGATTTTTCATGTGATTACTCTGACATGAAAGGAATTCACTTGGATACCTATATGCACCATATTTACACCAGTGATCAAATTATACCTATTAGGAAGCCCCATAGAAGAATGAATCCAACCTTAAAATATATAGTGAAAGAAGAGCTCCAAAAACCCCTACATGTAAATTTTATTTACCCTATTTCAGATAGCAAGTGGGTATCCCCATTAGTTATTGTCCTTAAGAAGAATGGAAAATGGAGGATTTGTGTGGACTTTAGAGAGTTGAACAAGGCTACCTATAGAGATTATTTTCCTTTTCCCTTCATAGACCAGGTCTTGTACACCTTGTCTAGGAAGAGGTAATTTTGTTTCTTATATGGGTTTAGTGGGTATAACCAGATCCAAAATTCCCTTGAAGATTAGGAGAAAATGAAATTTAATTTCCCATGGGGTACTTATGCTTATAGGGTTCTTCACTTTGGTTTTTGTAATTCCCATGCCACCTTCCAGAAGGTTTTCCTAGCCATTTTTTTATTATTTAACCCATGACTCTGTAGAAGCCTATATGGACAACTTCATAATATATGGGGATGATTTCCAACAAGCACTAGAAAATTTGGAGAAAGTATTGATCAAGTGTAGAGAGACTAATCTTTCCCTCATCCATGAAAAATATAGAATTTTTCTCACTGAAGGGATTGTCTTGGGCCATCATATTTCTGGTATCGAAATATGGGTAGACCCTGCCAAAATTGACATTATTTCTCAAATCAGAATCCTTAGCTCATAGAAAGAAGTTAGAAACTTCTTAGGGTATGTTGGATATTATAGGATATTCATTCAAAATTTTACAAACTTAGCTACCCCACTGTTCAAATTATTAGCAAAAGAGGTTGAATTTCATTGGTATGAGCAATGCCATATTTCTTTTGAAATTTTAAAGAAAAATCTTTCAAGTGCCCCTATTTTAAGAGGACCAAACTAGTCTCTCCCCTTTCATATCTGCATTGTTTCCTCAGATGCAACTTTGGGGGTTGTTCTAGTAAAAGAGAAAACCAACTTCCTTAGGCTATATACTTTATCAACAAAAATATATCCCCTATAGAAGTAAGTTATATTTTCACTGAAAAGAAATTCTTATCAGTAGTTCATGGAATTAATAAATTCAAACACTACATAATAGGGTATGAGGTTTTTGTACACATAGACCACTCAACCATTAGGTTTTTAATGAATAAACATGTGAAAAATATTATAGTTACTATATGGCTACTATTATTTCAATAATTCAATATTAATATCATTTACAGACCTGGAGAAGATAACCTTGTTGTTGATTTCCTATCTATACTTATTCATAGAGGTGATAATGCACCAGTGGATGACAATTTTCTGGATGAAAGTTTGTTTTCTATTTATAATTACATTCATTGGTATGCAGATGTGGCTAACTATTTTGTAAAAGGGAAATTACCTCTAAATATGTCCTCTCGAGAAAAACATAGGAATATTAAACTGAGTGCAAATTATATGTTGCATGATGATTGTCTATAATGTACATGACCTGATTTGGTGATTAGAAGATGTGTATGGGAGGATGATATGTATGCCATATTCAAAGCCTACCATGATGGCCCATGTGGAGGCCATTTTTATGATAAGAGGACAACATACACAATACTACAGTGAGGCTACTATTGGAAAACCATTTTTAGGGATGAAAAGAAGTATGTGGCTAGCTGTGATGATTGTAAGAGGATGGGGAAACCAACTACAAGTGATGAGATTCCTCTCCAATCTCAGGTAGTAATTGAACCTTTTGAGAAATGGGCATTGGAATTTGTAAGAACTATCAACCCCATGTCTTGAAGGAGAAGGTACATACTGGTCTCTACATATTATGTGACTAAATGAGTAGAGGCTAAAGCTTTGTATTCTACAAATGAACAATATGTTGTTGATTTTCTATTTGAATATATATTTACTCGTTTTGGTGTGCCTCAATAAATAATGACAGACCAAGGAACCCAATTTACATCCAATTTGGTCAAATCCATTACTGAACAATATCATATTAGACATAAAAAATCCTCACCTTATCACCCCCAAGAAAACATACAAGTGGAATCAACTAACAAAGTGATGGAGGCCATACTTACCAAGATAGTTCAGTTACACCATAAAGACAGGGTTGATCAGTTGCATGAAGCCTTGTGGGCCTATAGAACAACTTGGAGAAACATAATAGGCCATAAACCTTATGAATTGGTGTATGGGAAGAAAGTGTTTCTTCCGATAGAATTTCAAGTAAAAACCTTCAGGACTACTATGCAATTGGGGATGTATTTGGATGAAGCTAAAAAACAGAGGATATTGCAGTTGAATGAGCTTGATGAAATAAGACAGGATTCTCTTCAGAGGAATATACTCATTCAATAACAAAGGACTAAATGGAATGATCAATACATCAAGAATAAATCTTTCCAGCCAAGTGATTGGGCCCGGATGTATGACATCAGGTTGAAGAATTTCAAGGGTAAATTGTCCACTCAATGGTTGGGAACCTATGAAGTAGACACAGTTTACGAAAATGGTTCAGTAAAGATAAAAACCATTGATGAATATCAGACCTCCTTTGTTGTAAACAGGCATCGATTGAAAGTTTATCATAAGACTCTGTCTAAAGAGGATTTTGTCAAACAGGGTCTTCAAAATTATGAAATGAAATTGGTAAGCAAGAGGAGTTCTCCTTTTGCTGATCCACCACGGTAAATTTTGTTGTGTGATTTAATTCAACTTTGTACATATATGTATATAGGCATGTTGTTAGTGATTATGGTGTTACTAACAAAAGAGAAAGCTAATTGTGTTCTCATGTAGATAATAAATAATGAGGACATATGCCAAGTGTAAGTTTATTCCTTTATCCAACCCTAGTAGATTACTCATAGAAAAGGAGCAAGATGGAGTTTTGTTTAAGTTATTCAGACTCCTTAAAATTGAAAAAATGAGTGAGCATTAACAGATATGGGCTCGAGAGAAATCCACAGGACAATATATGGAGTTTACTTTAATTTTTTCAGATTCCTTAAAATTGAAAACACCAGCAAGCATTAACTAATCTAGGCTTGAGAAAAATCCATAGGACAGTAGATGGAGTTTTCTTAAATTTTTTCAGACTCCTAAAAATTTAAAACGCCAGTGAGCATTAACTAACCTGGGCTTGAGAAAAATCCACAAAACAATAGTATTTAGGATTCCCTTTCCAACAAAATGGAAGTGGCAACAAAAGTCGTGGTTAGTCTGGTTCCAAAACGAGGTTTTTACATCTCTACATGAGGTTTTCCATCTATAGTTTCCTTCTTTTTACAGAGCTTGGAGCCTAATCATTCGATTCTTTTTCCTCATTTTATCACACTTCTGTTGTAATTTCAACATTCTTGTACTTGTGTGTTGTTTGTAGTTTTCTAGCATTATGCATAACCAAAAAAAATTCACATTAGTAAGTGCCAACATCTATGCCATCTTGACCCTTAGAACATGTTTTGAAAAAAAGAGAATCCTATAAGATTCCAGTTACCTTTTCAAATCTTCATCCGGTACTGAAGAAAAAATAGTCTCTGTGTTGGTCTGGTACTAAAACAGTGTCTGTGTTGGTCTGTTACTAAAACGATACTCTATGTTGGTTTGGTACTAAAATGATACTTTGTGTTGGTTCGATACTTGTTGGCACAGGGGTGAACCTAGGGTTCAACGCTCAAGAGCACACCAACAAATCCTAACTACCAACCCTTTCAGAAACACCTGCAAAGCAGATGAAGTCTCACCCGAGGTAGAGGCAGGGGTGGTTGCAGGACTCCAATGTCTACAACCTTAGCTGGGACATGGATATGTGATTGTAACACCTTAACAAAGCACTTAGCAATATAGATCATCAATATTTAACTATTATTTACTTCATGGATAAATCCTAATTACAAAGCATCGTAGTATTCAACCAGATATACTATATTCAAGCACTAAGAAAATTAACATATAACCACATCAATACATCACACAAAGAAGAGAAACACAACATGTACGTGGTTCACCCCCACCCTAGGGATATGTCCACCAACTCTTTGTCTTTTGTATTAGCTTCTTCAATTAATTACATCCATAGAGCCTTCAGATCAACTTTGCAGAGGACAGGAGATTTGTGCACTCTTTTCTAGATCCTCCTTCCCAAGATAGGTTACATCACAAATCCTACAGATAGTCTCTTCAGTCACTTGCAATTAACTTTGCAAATATCACACAACATGCACAAAGCGATTACATTCTCTACTTGCACTTAACAATTAACACTTAGCACTTAGCACACCGACCTCTTCTTACATCGCCTAGATACTTATTTATACATTACAAAATCGGACCTAAGTGTGGGTAAACCCATGGGACGACATATCCATACCCATTACATAATCCCCAAATCCCAAAGATCCCTAAAAGGGGACTGAGATCCCGCGATATCCGCTTTGTCTTGTGCTCCACCTTTGACGGTTTGTCGAAGTCGCAAAAATAGGTCAGACATGACCAACGATCGTCAAAACTTGGTTAAGGGACAATAGGCCCCGAACACTCACATGTGACTCATACAAAGTCTCTCTTATCTGGATAATTCTGCCTCAAAATCCTCGATCTTTCCCCAAACAACCTTGACTTGTTGTTGTGCCACAGCCTCTTGTTCAATGAACTCTTGGATGACTGCTTCGTTGACAAGTCCCTCTAGGAGATGTTCAGTTGTAGTGATGGCTTGCTCCAATTCTTCTCCATGGATTTTGATCTCTATGAACATTTGGCAGCCTCATCATGTATGGGTTGGAGCCTCTGAGTCACTTCCATGAATTTTCTCTGAATGGTATGTGTTATCACTGAAATTTCGTCTGCACATGGCGACAAGAACTCCGCATCGTCAAAACAAGAATGAAGTCATTCATAGTACAGGATTAATTCCACAACATTGCAAAAGGGTCAAAAACTATATTAAGTGGCCAAAAATTGAAGGGCGCTTTACAAAATCTGGGTGCGCGCGCATATGCACGTAACATCAACGTACAATGCGCGCATATGCGCACAATGCGCGACTGTTGGGCGAAAAACCCGCGCACCTGCTAAACGACGCATGTATTGAAATTGGCTGGCCTCCCAACCACTAATGGATCAGCTCCCAAGACGATTTGACACCAAATCCGAGCTCAATCCGCATGGTGGGCTGGTCAAAGACCTAATTGAGCCCTAAAGAGCCCCTTTTCACACTCCAAAGAGGTTACATAATCACCCAATGCTAGGCTATAAAAATCCATGAATAACCATCATTTTATCAATGAATTCCATGCATTGTTATGATGCCAAGATTGTTAAGGACTCATTCTTTTACAAGAACACATAGGCATCATTTCACAAAATCTATCCACCTCTCTCTTGAGTGGATAAGCTAGGAGTTCTTTCACCCACATTTTCATCTTTTCATTGTAAGGAGAGCAAGCTTGTGAGGGCCTCAAGAGCCTTCCATTGGAGAAAGAAGGGACCCAAGTCCCCTTTCTTCAT
>SNQJ01S0015103.1:56531-82791 GCA_010110895.2 Picea sitchensis | reverse complement strand
CTTCATTGTGCCTTTGGATTTCATCAATAGATCAGCTTATACATTGGTGATATTGGTCCATTTGTATTTATTTTTCATTTTTTTATATGCTCATAGTTTTAGTTTGTTTTAGTTTAATTCTTGTTTATAACTTTGTAGTTTCTTTTCTAACCTTTCCTTTTACAGTTGTCATGCCTAGAAGAGCCCAACTGGGCATGTAAGCACCTTTTATTTGCTCACTTAGTGAGGAATTGGGTGCAAACAGTATGGATCTACTACTGGGCAATGCACTACTCTTGGGATTGCTTCATTCTTTCAGCAGCTGACAGGGGCTTCAATTGCGCCTATATTTTTTCTTCTTGATACTTCTCCTCTTGGATTTGTGACTCTATTGTCTTCATTTCTAGATTCTCAATGAGTCGCTCATACACCTAGGCACTACAATCACTCAATTGTTTACATTCCATGGAAAGGGCCTTTATTCTCTCAAGTTCCGGTGATTTTCAACTACTGTTCTCTTAAGAATTATTATCATATTTTTATTAGTATAATTGACGAGGCCATTCCATTGTGGATAATAGTTGGAAGAGTACCGTATAATAATCCCTTTACTAAATAAAATTTAGTTAAGAGAGTGGAAGAGAAACATCCAACATTATCAAATACCAACACTAAAGGTATTGTTATCACTATAAAAAAAATTCATATGGAGTCCATGTCTCGAGACTTAGCAGGAGGATAAATCGGTATAGAGGAGATATAGACTAGCAGACGGGGCCACATCTAGAAGACAAGGCTAAATCTAGTGGAAAGGTGAAGTTGAAGGGACCTAGAAAGTCACAGATCATGGGTGCTATATATCGACGGTCGTGGAACATATCGNTAAATCGGTATAGAGGAGATATAGACTAGCAGACGGGGCCACATCTAGAAGACAAGGCTAAATCTAGTGGAAAGGTGAAGTTGAAGGGACCTAGAAAGTCACAGATCATGGGTGCTATATATCGACGGTCGTGGAACATATCGAGACGATAATTAACGTGGAGGTTAATCTTTTGAAAGTGGGCCGATAGGAATACCATGGTTTTGTCTTGATGGTACGTGGCACCATCGAATACATATTGGGGGGGAAATAAAGTGAGATCAAAACCGCTCAATCAAACCCCTATGTCATGTGTCAAAATATCATTGAATATGTCAAATCCAAGGGTTGCATGTGGAAAGGAAACGTTGACGGCCAGTCAAATAACTTCAAGACACTTATTTGGGTACTTTTTGTCCATGTGATGTCGGGTGAGCACTGCCAAAAAACTAATTTGAAGGCTCATCATTTCAAATCAATGGCCAAACATGATAATCCATTGTCCATGCAAGGAATTTCATTAGTAGCTCATGATTAACACTCAATGACATCTGTCATTCAAAACATGGGTGACATTGCTCTCTTGCTGGTGACTAATGTTTTATTCTATAACATGGTAACCACAAATCAAATCGTTCATTTAATTCTTGTATATCTAAGGGAGTAATCTCGTGCTTCCAGGAAAAATAGAGGAAATGGAGAAGACATATCTAGTGACCTTCAGCAAACTAGGATGTTCAAATAATCTGACAATATTATCAATGAAGAGGAAAGAAAATATTGTTGCACGAATATTGGAAACAAAATTTCACACAAAGCCTTGAGATGAAACATATTTAGGTGAAGGAATCAGACTAAATCCTATCATGAAAGATTTAATCATCAATGGATACATAGATGAGTACCACATGCAAGGTGTCAAGAGGAANGCACGAATATTGGAAACAAAATTTCACACAAAGCCTTGAGATGAAACATATTTAGGTGAAGGAATCAGACTAAATCCTATCATGAAAGATTTAATCATCAATGGATACATAGATGAGTACCACATGCAAGGTGTCAAGAGGAATAGGAGAAAACGACAGAAGACAGAGGTTAAAGATGAAGCATTTGAAGGTATTGGAGAAAACCAACCTGATTGGCTTGACACCTTAGAGGAAGAAATTGCAAATATGAAATATATTGCAAGAAAAATTAAGTATCTTTCATGAAATTTTATGATGATGCAAACAAGTGGCATTCAGGGTAAAATCTCGAATATATCAGATTTTTATTATAATGTTCCCTAGGATATAGGATTTCAGTTGTTGTACGTTACTCCTTCCATGGAAAATATTTTTTTTTGGAATCTTGGAGAAGTTGATCCATTTTGAATTCCATATGTAATTTGTCTATATGTACTATCAAAAAGATAAATGAAGGGTTGGAATTACTGGAGAGGAGCATTCCCTCGCAACAGGAGAACTTTGTAATTTATTATGAACTTTAATATAAGAAAATAACGTTTTTCTTAGATAGTAGAGATTCATCACAGTGTGGATGTTCAGTGTGTTTTCCTGTCCTTCATATTCATGAATTTGTTTTTGTTTCTATTAAAAATATTTAAATAATGGAAGGAATTCATTTTTTCTGGTGCTCCTTCTCATGTCGATTATACTTGTTATGTATTTTTGGTTAATATTTCATATTTCACTTGTGATCAGTGCTATGTTTGTAGTATTCAGCCCTCATGTTTCCTCTTCTAATGCTTCACCTAGAGATTCTCCCTCTATTAGACGCCTCTTGTTGATAGTAGTCTTTCCTCTCATCTCCTCTCCCATCTCATATTACTTATTTGGCTAAACATCATACCTATTTTAGCTTTGTTCTCTCTGGAAATACTTAGATTATAACTCTTCATACGTTTTTAGGAACAGACCCCATTGCTCAATTTCTATGGTCTGTTGTTCTGTCCTACCACCTTTAAAGTTTACACCATGGAAGAATCTGACCTTTGTACACACATTGCCAAATATTTTGAATATCCCAAATAATTGTATGTCCAAGAGAGCCCTCTCTGGTTGGAAGGGTCACAATCCAACCTAAAGTTGGTTGAAATAGTTACCTCTATTGTTTGTCTTCCATCCAGACAAATTTACGGAGTGCTAACATTTTGGCGTCATTTTCAGGGATGAAATTGAAAACTTTTCCCTAGGAAAGAACGACATGTTTGAGTTCTAATGTCTGAGAACAACATACACTTAGGGACATATTGGTTGTATTCCTGATCTGGCAACTACACATATCAAAAAAATCAGTTTGAAGGTGATTCCACTGGTAGAAGAATCCATAAATTTAAATTTTCATTGGTGGCTCCACTTTCAATGTAGAATCCAATTTCCAAAACATCATTGGCAACTCCATTGTTCGAAGATGAAATCCCTTGACAAAGGTTTGAAAAGACATCATGGGATATAACAAGTAACTAAAACTATTTTTTTCCAAGACATTATATTTTATGTTATTAATTACCTTCTGTCCTTTCCTGAACATGTTAAACAATTTTTTCTTCACTTGTTGCATGCAAATGATGATCATGATAATATTGAAATTGTATATCCTCCTCTTAAAATTATACATATATCTCCTCAGTTTATTATTGAGTTTCATCAAAATCTCCCATCTGAGCCATGTGATGACCACAACCAAGTTGATAAGCATCATAAAACCAAGGGTGAAATTTCACCTGTTGTACATGATCCAACACCCTCCAAGTCCCAACACAGATACATACCCTTAAAATTACCCCACATCCTTCATGATGATCCTCCAAATCACTATGACTACCTACATGTGTTTGATGGAGAACTCGGTGCCATCACAGTCGAAAAACACATCCAATAGTTCGACCATGACAATGTTTGTATGAGCGCTTTCTCTCAATCCTTAAAAGGAGATACCAAAGAATGGTTTAAACATTTTCAACCAAGGACAATTAGCTTATGGAAAGAATTGAAGAGTGTTTTTTCGAAGTTATGGGGTAAGAATAAATCTCTATACCTACATCTTACATAATTCTATGCCTTGAAAAGGAAAAGCAATGATAACCTTTCCACATTCAGTAGAAGGTTTTCCAGTATTTATTATGATCTACCCAAAGAAATTCAACCCACTGAAGTTGCTGCCATGCTCCAGTATGCTAGTACTCTTCACCCAGATTTGTCTTTCCTCCTGATGGAAATAAGACCTAAGGCCTTATAAAAAATGTTTAATGATTCTCAGGAGATCCAACACAATATCATAGCATGTGAATAGAATTGAAGTGAAGGGTTGGGTGTTCCAAGATATGAGAAAGAATATGAACAACGAACATTTGATTAGAATTTTGAACATAAAATTGATGATATCATAGGTCCTCTTGAATTCTTAAATGTAAATGATTTTGCAAAGGATTATATCCCACTTATTGAAAGAGAAGGTTCTTATGTAGTTTCCGATCCATCCCATGACAAGCATGGAGCTGATTGTTTCATATAATCATTTGTATATAATCAAGAAGATGGTTTTGCAAATCAGTTTGTTGAAGAACAGGTTGATGTCCCAAGTTTTTTCTTGTTAGACAATATGGCAGATGTAGTTGATTTCCCTATATACGATGAATATGATGATGATTATGATGATGACCTCCCATAATAGCCAATTGCATTTCCTCTATCAGAAAATGTTCTTTTTCAACAGTATAATGAGAGCAATCAACCTATATATCATAGTTACAGAGAAGAAAGTATTGAATCAGCTAAAGGGAATTCTTTGCCTTTATGCTTTTCTTCATTGGAATTGTTGAAAGAAAATGATAAGATCATCATTGAAACAAAGAAATGTGTGTTGATGCCAAATAATGTTGATTCACTGAAATAAATTGATAAGAAATTGTAGCCATTGGTCAAAGAGGAATCTGAAAAAATATGTGTGTTCAACAAAATAAAAGGATTGAGAAACATGCATATGACAGTAGTAAAGAAAATGAAGAAGACTTTGAATCAGGTGGAAAAGCCTTGCCATTGTTCTTTGCCTCTTTTAAATTTCTAAAGAAAAATGTTTATAATGTTTCAAATCGGAAACCCTCCAGTCACGATGTTAAATATGAATAAAGAAATGGAATTGCAAATGAAAAATATCTCCCATTGTCTTTTGCTTCCCTTGAATGGTTAAAAAAAAATCATGAGCAAATAGATGAAGCTAATCAAGATTTTTTTTCTAAAAGTCATTTTCCTTCTCCTGAACTTGATGAAGATATTCAACAAGATTTCCAGCAAGATAAAGTGTTTCAAAGTTGTCCTTCTTCCCCTCCGAATGATGTGGTTGTTAAAATTCTAAGTAGMCTAGACATAGATGGGGWTTTTTAAACTACATCTATGAAGACTTCAAACAGTGGACGAACCACTGACATAGAGTTTCAGGAAAGTAACAAAACATTGTATACCACTTTTCAATAAAAAATAGAGAAGGATAATGAAGAGGCAGTTGTTCTATTTGATTCCTTTGAATATTCATCTATGAGAACTATAGACTACGAAATAGTTCATGCTGTTATATTTTCACATTTGCAAGGAGATTATGAACAAGAAATGATTTCCATTCATTCATTTAAAATTCAAAATGACAGTCATCTAGCAAATTTACAGAAGGTTAAGAAAACCGAACCATAATTGTTTGATGAACAAGAGGATAGCCTTGATACACATAATATGGTTGTCATATTTGAAAATGTTCAAGAATGTATGAATGTTTTTGTTGAGATGCATGGAAAAGTAGACAAACGTATTGTTGTCATTTCATTTAAAAATGTTCTCGGGATTAAAGAAGTAGAGCAAGAACAA
This sequence comes from Picea sitchensis, assembly GCA_010110895.2. Taxonomy (NCBI): domain Eukaryota; kingdom Viridiplantae; phylum Streptophyta; class Pinopsida; order Pinales; family Pinaceae; genus Picea; species Picea sitchensis. The sequence continues at coordinate 77,088 of SNQJ01S0015103.1, read as the reverse complement.
CAAACACTTATGAAACAAGCATGTCCTTCTATTTTGGTTCATCAAAAAGAAATGTTCTCTCATGGTTTTCATGACCCTATGGCCTGTTATATGGAAAATTCTAACAATCAAAATTTAAGTATTAGGATGGATTGTAAGCTCATAGATGAATATAATGGCCAATAAACATCAATATTAGATATGGATTTTTTTACACCAGCGGTTTCTTTTCAGCTAGCACTGTCTTTCGATTCAGAAGGTTGTTATTTACAGCAGTCTCAACAGATTTTTTAGCCTCTTAATGGGGATCAACAAGGTAAATCACCTAAAAACAAGAGTTCAGTGGAAGAAATGAAACATGATTGTTGTTTTATGCATGTGTTGGAATATCCATTTGCATTTTTGTTGAAACAATGAACAATCCCAATGTTTTTGAAATTCTAAGATTCAAATTCATATATAACTTCTCAAATGGGTTATCAATGAACAAGCTTAGGAGAAATCATGTACAAAGACAACAATCAGTAGGTAAAATGTTGGCATGGCTGCATTGGAATTTTTATTTCACTTGACTGGCAGTACATTTGAGTAGTTAGGGTAGGTAGGCGAAAATAATCTCGTCGATTGGGCATGTTCAAGTTTAGGTCTCCAAATAAAGTGTTTAGTCATGTGATTAGCAGTATGTCTAGCATCTAATTTTCATGTGAGAGCAATATGCAGACTTCAGTTTTCAATGGAAATTGGTGACAGGTCAAAGTATTATATGCATTTGTTGTAAGAGAAGCCCCAATTGATAAGGCACAAGGTCTATTGTTATTTGCTACCTTGTAGAGAGGATAACATCCCTAGTTGGAGCCTATGTTATCACTGTAAAAAAATAGTCACATGGATTCCAAGTCTCGGGACTTAGAAGGAGGCTAAATCAGTATAGAGGAGCGATAGACTAGTGGACGGGGCCACATCTAGCTAATAGGGCTAAATATAGCATAAAGTTGAAGTTGATGGGACCTAGTGGGTCACAGATCGTGGGCACCATAGATCGATGGTTGTGGAGTATATCGCGCTGAGAAATAACAAATAGGTTAATCTTTTGAAAGCGAGATGATAGGAATACCATAGTTTCATCTCGAGGGGACGTCGCACCACCAGATGCATATCGGGGGGAAAATCCGGTGAGATCGAAACCACTCAATCACACCCTGATGTCACATGTCAAAATATCAGGAATATGTCAAATACAAGGGTCGCATGTGGAAAGGAAAAGTTGACGACGATTCAAATAACTTCAAGACACTTGTTTGGGTACTTTTCATTCGTGCAATGTTGGCTAAGCGCCACCAAAAAACTGATTCGAAGGCTCATCATTTGAAATCAATAGTCAAACGTGATAATTCGTTTTACATGCAAGGACTTTCATTAGTAGCTCATGATTAGCACTCAATGATGAATGTCATTCAAAACATGAGTGACATTGCTCTTTTGTTGGCAATTAATGTTTTATTCCAGAACAGGGTAACCATAAATCAAATATTTCATGTAATTCTGTTACAACTAAGGGAGGTAAGTTCATTCTTCCAGGAAATCCAGAGGAAATGGAGATGAAAAATCCAGTGGCCTTCAACAAACTGGGATGTTCAAATAATCTAACAATATTATCAATGAAGAGGAAAGAAAATATTGTTGCACAAATATTGGCAATAAAGTTTCACATAGAGTCTGGAGATGAAACAGAGTCAGGTGAAGGAATCAGATTAAATCATATCATGAAATATTTAATCATCAATGGATACGCAAATGAGTGCCAAATTCAAGTTGTCAAGAGGAAAAGGAGCAAATGATAGAAGACAGAGGTTAAAGCTGAAGCGGTTGAAGGTATTGGAGAAAACCAACTTGATTGGCTTGACACTTTAAAGGAAGAAATTTCAAATCTGAAATAGATTGCAAGATAAATTACGTATCTTTCAGGAAATTTTATGATGATGCAGACAAGTGGCATTCAGCGTAAAATCTCGAATATGTCAATTTTTTATTATAACGTTCCCTAGTAAATAGGAGTTCAGTTGTTGTATGTTACTCCTTCCATGGAAAATATCTATTTTTGGAATCTTGGGGAAGATGATCCATTTTGAATTCCATATGTAATTTATCTATATATAATATAAAAAATATAAATGAAGGGTTGGACTTACTGGAGAGGGGCATGCCCTCATAGCAATAGAAATTCATAATTTCTTATGAAGTTTAATATAAGAAGATAAGGTTTTTCTTAGATAGCCTAGATTCATCACGGTGTTGATGTTCAATGTGTTTTCCTGTCCTTCATATTCATGAATGTATTTTTTCTGCTAGTAATAATATTTAAATAATGGAAGGTATTCATTTTTCTTGGTGCCCCAATTCATATCGATTATACTTGTTATGCATTTTTGGTTATTGCTTCAGATTTCACTTGTGATCAGTGCTCTGTTTGCAGTAGTCAATCCTCATGTCTCCTCTTCTAATGCTTCACCAAGAGATTCACTGTCTATTGGACGCCTCTTTCTGATAGTAGTATTTCCTCTCCTTTTCTCTGCCATCTCATATTACTTATTTGGCTGAACATCATACCTATTTTTACTATGTTCCCTCTGGAAATACGTATCTTATAACTCTTCATACATTTTCAGGAACAAACCCCATTTCCCAACGGCTCTACTCTTATGTTTTTTCCTACCATCTTTAAATTTTACACCATGGAAGAATATGACCTATGTACACGCATTGCCAAATCTTTTGAATATCCCAAATAATTGTATGTCCGAGAGAGCCCTCTCTGGTTGGGAGGGTCAAAATACAACCTAAAGTTGGTTGAAATAGTTACCTTTGTCATCTGTCTTCCATCCAGATAGATTTATAGAGTGATAACAGGTACTACAAATCTCGTCATGATGTGTTCTTCCAAAAATTGTATCACTAATTTTTCATTGACATGAGAGATGAGAATATCTTCTAGCCACCTCGTAAAGTATTCAGTTGTTGTAAGTATGTATTTGTTTTGTTTTGATGAATTCAAATTTATCTCTCCTATTATGTCTATCCCCCATTACTCAAAATTTATGTAAATTGTCACCAACACTAAATTGACAAACTTTTCATTTACTAACATATGTGCTCCCATCCATAAATAAAGTTGGCTAATAATATCTTTCCCTTAAAATTTTGTGGTCAATGGTTTCTCTTGCGAAATGTCCCCCTGCCGACCCATCATAATGTTCCTCTAACACTCTCTTAGAATCATATTTTTCATGGCATATTAGAAACACAATGGCATAATTCCTTTGAAAAAGTATATAATTAATGAGACAATACTGAGTGGAGTTTATCCCGAGTGCTCTCCTTTCCCTATGCCTTAAATTTTTTGGGAAGGTGTTGTGATGTAATAAATATGATAAGTCTGTATACCAGGAATATTCCTCGGGTGGGATATACATTACTTCACTACACCATAGGGACAACTCATTATCCCAACCCAAATTCTATGGTTCTCCTAGGTCTTGGGATTTTGCAAACAACTTACACAACCCCTGGCCCCTAACTGTATTTGTTGGTTTAATTTCTATATCAAATTCTTGGATGACCACCATCCAATTACCCCTCCTTTCTCGCATTTCATGTTGTGTGAAAAGTGACCTTACCTCTAGGTGGGGCACTATAACCTTAGTATGGTTTCTAAGGATATAGGCTCTAAAGTGTTTTACTACCTTAGATACCACATAAGAATTTTTGTCAATCATATGGTAATTAAGCTTGAGTCCTTGGAGGTTCATTCTCATAAATGAGATATGGGCCTCGTATTTCTTGTCATCCTTTTTAGTTAGGACTACAACTAGGGACTAATCGATGGAAAAAATGTAAAGGAAGAAATACTTGCTGAAATCGAGACTTCATAAAATAGGGGCTTCAAAAATGGCAGTTTTGATTTCATTAAAGGTTTTTCTCCCTTTCGCACTCCATCTAAATTCTACATCTTTCCATACCATCCTTTTTAATGGTTTGACTATCTCAAAATCAGGTGTGAATTTCCTTGCGAATTTAATTTTCCCAAAGAAATATTCCATGGAATTCTTTTTGTGAGGCAGTGGTAGTTGTGAGATGGACTTTAATCATTCAAGGTCAATATTGATTCCATATTTAGAAATAATGTGGCCTAATTTTTTTTCTTCCCCCACTCCAATAGAGTCCTTTTTTGGTTCATAGATATTTATTACTTCCCGCATCTTTCAAAAATTTGGGTGAGATGAGTGATTTTTTTTGTTCTATTATTGGAGTAAACTATGACATCATATAAATAGGCCAATACACATTTGTTTATAATACCTATTAAGGCCACATCCATGGCTCTTTGGAAGTTTTTTCCTGCATTAATCAGTCCACATATCATGTGTTTATAGGCAAAAGTACCCCACTTAGTATGAAAAGTTGTCTTCAATCTGTCTTCCTCTAACACCAAAACCTTGTTATATCTTGAGAATCCATATAGAAGAGAAAAAAATTCAGATCCAGATACAGTCTGTAGGAGAAGATCCATAGGAGGAACGTGATAGTTATATTTTTCTAAATCCCTATTCAAGTTTTTGAATTCTACACAAAGACAAATTTCCCCTGACTTCTTTTTAACAGGAACTAGGTTGGCTACCCATGCATAATGCCTCACTTGAAATATGATATTGGTGTCCAAACGTTTTTTAATCTCTTTCTGCATCATAGGCTTAAGGGACGGATGAAACTTCCTTAGTTTCTATTAAAAAAACTTGACTTTAGGTCTTATTGGGATAGTGTGTTGGATGATTCTAGTATCGTACATTTTCAAATATTGGTAGGACTAGGAAAAGACATCTTGGTATTCTCTAAACAAATTTAGGTAGCATTTATTTTCCTCATGGGATAATTATTTTTTGAGTTTAATATTCGTGGTCTCATCAATAGTTCCTAGATTCATTACTTCATAGTCAGGACAAGAACTACTCGTTTTTACATTCTTCAGATGTTTAATTTTTTCTTGTAAATCGAAAACATTTTCAAGGTTGACCAATTCCCTATGTATAGTATGAAGTTTGGGTTGAGTTGATGTGTTTCCCCTTTATTCATTATTATCTTAGTGAGTGTCTTCGGCTCAATATAAGATTCAATATTAAAATCCAAAATATTTTTTCATCTAACCATCAACTATTACACAAAATTGNTGTATAGTATGAAGTTTGGGTTGAGTTGATGTGTTTCCCCTTTATTCATTATTATCTTAGTGAGTGTCTTCGGCTCAATATAAGATTCAATATTAAAATCCAAAATATTTTTTCATCTAACCATCAACTATTACACAAAATTGTCGGCCTTTCAAAACAAGGTCAAACTCTTTATTTATATGAAAATATCATGCAAAAAAATAACAACAATGTTCACTTAACAAAAGAAAAGAAAAGATAAAGTGGATTGTTTCCACGTGGAAGGTATCAATTATATTCAGTCATGTGAAAGGATTTAGACTGTCATAATCAGACCATTGGGAGAATAGATCCTCTCATGTATGAAAATATGGGAATCGATGTTGCTCCATCGACATGCTGATATTATCCTTCATTTCCATCACCCATTCTCTGACTTTGTCCACATCAGAGACTATATGTCGTAGGGCCCATGCTACTCCAATCAATCCATCAACGAATCTCTTAAATTGTCCTTGTTCAAGTATTCGGATCTCCCAAACTTCTGCTTCAAATTCAACATCATGCTCCTTGAACTGTTGGGCTATTGCATGCAGGTTGACAAAGTTGTCGGGTGTGCCTAATTTTGGGAATAAAATGTTTCTCATCTTTTGATTGATATTGTTCCAATTCACAATACATTATTCCCATATTTCCTACATTCTCCTATGCAACTAAATCACCAATTTTACCCAATACTCTGCTTTTGTTTTGAACATAACCAGGCTCTCATTAGTGAGCATCCTAACACCATGTTCCTATTCTCCCCAACCTTTATGGATTTCTTTGATGTACTCTATTTTTTTTCTGACACGTGATGATATTTCTCAAACCATTTCATCATGCCTTTGTAATCTATGAGGCCCATCTACATTTCCTCTTGATAGCCAATGATCCAGGTCATAAAAAWTTCTCTTTCAAACTTAAATTGACTATAGATCTCTCCTAGATCAACTCTTATGAATCTAAATTCCTGTGTGGTTTCTTGATAATAATCCACTTGATGCATGAGTTGCAGTAACTATGATCTCATAGAGTTAACTTCATGCTCATCATTTCTTTCCCTATCCATGGTGGCACTGCATATATTCATTCCTTCTCCCAATAGTTCTCTCACCTTAGAATTCTTAACATCCATTAGGGCCTCTTCCATGGTAATTAACATTTCACTATCTAGAGTGAGTCACCTCTTATTTCCTATCCTTCTTCACACTACCTTCCTATTTTTTTCATAAGATATAGTTTGGACATCATCCACCTTGTCTACATGATTTCGAATCGATTGGTCACCCCACAAGAGGGAATTTCCTAAGCTTCCTGGTGTATGAAAATGATAAAGAACTACCTCCTTACCTTTGCTGACTCCTAGCTTAATGGTCTAATATCCAATGTGCTCAATCATGTTAGAATTATTTTTTGTGACCCCTTCTGCTATGGTTTTTTCCAAATTTGTTGACCCTAGGAGTGTAGAATGGGATGACATTCTTGTCTGGATATTTTTGAATCCTTTGTTACTCACCAATACATCATCAACCACTCCTTTTCGAGTGTTACCTCCTAATGAATTCTCAACATTGGGGTTGCCTTGTTCTTCCCCTTTTCCTTTTGTTTCACTCTTTGCGATGCCATTCATGATACCATCCTCATATTTATTCCTTTGGGTTCTTGTATTTTCTTTATCTGTTGGCTCATCTTGGCCTTTGTTACAACCTTCCCCTCTATCTAGAGAATGTGAGGTTCAATATGAAGAGGTGATATGACCTTCAATTGTATTCAGACTTGCCTCTGTGTCGAAAGGTTGTTGTCCTTGGGGTAATTGTGTGTCCAACATCCCTATTAGTACCTCATTCAAAATAGGAGTTGTAGGATGCACCTCCTCTACATCGTGGTCGTATACCGTGATCAAATTAGAAATAATAGAAGCCACCACCCTTAGGCCAAATGAATTTGTTGAAATTGCACTTGTCGGCTTGGTTTTTGGTTCTTCTGTGGGTGTTCACTATGAACTTTTTTTTCATTGTATTTTCCAATTGAGGTGTTTCCATGGTTTTCCATCTCCCCTTCTTCTCTGAGCGTGACTAGGGTTATTACCACTGATGTTATTTCTGGCACTATGACAATCTCCCTTTCTAGTTGAATCATTATTTATACTTATTCTAATAGTCTTTGTGCCTCTGACTTGTTTGTTGTCTACTATGGACCTTCCTACTATGATTGAGCCATTTCCTCAACTGTTTTCTCTAAACATTGTAATTTTCATCCCCAGGCAAGGTCGTGAACCTGACTAGGTCCATTGTTTTTTTTCTTCGTAATACTTCATCCGAGTCCAAGGAATTATCCGTGAAGGTTTCATCCTCAAAATTGTCATGCACGTATTTCCAATGGGATATCACCTAATTAGCATTCACAACCACCAGTTTCCTAGGGTCATGTTTCTTGTATCACCTAGTATAAAACCTATACTCCATTTGACTCAGAGCTTCTTGTATAGTCTGTGTAGTGTCCTTCAAGAAATGGTAACCTACATAAACCCCATATGGGATAAATACCATTTTATTTTATTTAATCAAATAATCATTAAACCCTTGTAATATGCTTTGGTAGAAAATCCCCCACCACACTAGTTTATCGAGCACATGGATTGGAAACAAGTTTGGTGCACTAGTGGCTCCAAAAATTCGGATATATGTGCTTCTTTCCTCTAGATTCAAATGATCAATATTGGATATCACTTTCCTTATTGCTTCTGAGAGCCTTGGGCATTCTTGTTTAAAGATCAATGAGTAAACCTGACCTATAAATCCATCACATATTACAAATATTGATCTTTTGTACCTATTCTCCCATAGGATGTTGAAATAAAAATGTACTAGAAATTTAGAGATATGTCAGTTGTTATATTCCTAAAATTGTGTACTTATGCATACATGGCATTGGCCGTTTTACTTGCACAAATTGCCAAATAACTATTGAGGAACTCTATTTAAAAAACCATTTTTAGGAGCATGTACGTGCCTTGCTGCACTAATTCCCACGTACATATGCTTGATGCATGCTAGAAACCACACGTACATATTCTACCTGCATAATAAAAAACCTGCATTTACCTTCAAAAGTTGCAAAAAATAAAAAGTTGCAAGGAATTCAATGGAATTAATGGGCTATTGGAGGTTTCCCAACCATTTCACCTACTATATCCCATCCCCAAAATGAATCAATATCCTTTTGTCATATAAAAGGATGTCTTGGAGTATCATTCCAAAATCAAGCATTAGCATGGGGAAACTCTGACCAAATCCCTTTCTTTCCTTGCCCAAGTATTTCCAGCCTTTTTTGAGTCATTGCCTCAACATTCCCTCTCTAGCCCTTTTCTCCCATACAATCACTTTCCTTCCCTTGAAGTGATTGGTTGATTGTAAAATATGGCATTTGGAAGGTGCACTTGGAGAATTTTTAAGAGGATCCCAGACCATGTTCACGGAGCATCGTCCTGCAAAGGTTGTAATTTCCAATCTTTGAATTTTGAATAAAAGAACCTTTTTCCCTATCCCAAATGATATGTTTATGTATTTTAGTTGGTTTATGAATAATGAGTTATATATAACCCTAATTGATTAATAGAGATATAATATTGGTAGCCTTGTTTTCCTAAGCATTGATGCAGGTCAACTTTGGGAGGAGACTAGCATCCAAGGAAGCAACAAAGATCGAGGAGGTCAACATCAAACATTTGGACCAAAGGTACTTCTTCTGGCTAATCTTCTATCACTTTCTTCTCATCTATGTGGAATTTTTGGAGTAGTGTAGGAATTATATTGTCTTTTAAGGGATTTCATTGCTATGTCTATACTTAGAACCCTGGTATAGTTATAGGGGATTTTCCCTCTAGTAGAATTGAAGACTCCACTCGGGAGTCTCTCTAGGGTTTTAGAGGGAGTTTTTTTGGGTTTTTATTGGCTTCTTGATTGCATTTTGAGTTTCAGTCAAGTTCACTGAGTATTTTAAGGGTCTCTGGTCACCTGTAAGGTGCCTACCAACTTTCCCTGCCCAATCAGTCTTCCTAGTCTTTTTATTTTTTGAAAATTCTCAGAGGTGTACGTGCTCTACTTTGGCTCATCCCGTGTACATATGTGCCCTGCACAGTAGAGATACCACATACATATGCAAGTTGTTGATGCAACAACCCATGTCCCTGTGTCTTGAAAGTGTTTTTTTAACAAAGAGAGGTATGTTTCTTTCTTGATAGAATTTTAGGCTTCTCAAGACTTTCTTGAACCTGCCAAAGTCTCTGTCTTTGTCCTTAGCTTGGGTAAAAGTTTTGGTTAAATTTTTTCTTAGTTTTCTTTTGTTTTCCCTAAAGGTTTAGAGTGAACATTCAAGTTTTAGATCCTCCGTTGGTTTCTTGTTTGAATCCCTACGTTTTCGCAGTTGGCTTAGGGTCTCTATCAATCTTGGTTTATGTTTTCTCTTTTTTCCTATTTCTTGCTTTGAAAAACAATAATATTTTTACTTTAGTTTTTCTTGTTAAAGTAGTTCGAAAGATCAAAAAAGAATTTATTTTCTTGCATTTAGTTTGGTAAAGTAGCCTAGGTTGTTTTTTTGCAGAATAAAAGAGTCTTAGTTTCAAAGTTATTTATTGATTTCCTGAAATACAAGTAGTTTTTCTTAGTCAAGAAAAATCACCTTTTAGGAAACTTTCAATTAAATATATTGAAACATTGATTAAAAAAGTTGAATTTTACAAAGAGTTTTACAAGATTTTCTTTAACTTCGAAGTATCTTTTTTCTTTAAAATTCTCTAAAGTTCTCTTCCTTATTTGTCTCTTCAAAGCACCATTAGTTTCATGACCACATCCTTTGCATAAATAAAGCCTTAAAATTAATGCTTAACTTAAGATAGATTATAATTTATGTTTGTTGGGTTCACTGACTAGTTTAGGCTTTTAGGGCCTTGAGTTAGGTGTCAAGAGGAAACTCTTCAAGGCCATTTTAAAACACACATTGGATTATGAGATAGGGAGCGTCTTAAGTCCATCATCGTAAGAGTTAGTCAGGACCCCCCTCTAACATAGGGGATAAACACAAGGTCGCGTGAGGATAGGTAGAGGAGATAACCCCTCCAAAGCTAGATCGGACGTAGAGGGGATTGTATATTGATCGTATTTATCAGAAAAAATACTAATCACATTTTCATATGAAGCTTCATGAACCTAAAATCTGTTCAATATGCTCATTTGTCTTTCAGACCAATTTCTTTTGAAACCCTTGAATTGCTTCATACTTATTATCCTACTCATTACGATCTTCCTGACTATCGAATGTACCTGCCTGGTGACTGACTGGGAGATGGAAACTTAGTTTCCCATATTTTATGGACTTACACAGGTGACTATAGGGTCATACTATGATACCTAGGGTATATGTTGGATTGCGCTTCACAAAGAATACCTCGAGGGTGATTATGTGTTTGAGTTTCACTTACACCGATTAGTTTATCTAGTGTCGATTCACGTAACTATCCTTCCCACTAGTTAGTTGTCTGCTTGATTTATCTTTAGGAAACTTTTAGTGGGTTATTTATGTTCCATGTTAGTCAAACCTTACTGTGTTGGTTGATCATTTCAAAAAAATATATATCAATAGCTCTATCGATCGTGAAGGCTTCAGGTCCTGCCACTGGTTGCGTTGGAGCCACCTCCACCACCATTAAGGTGAAGACTTGATCAAGAAGGATCATTCAAAGCGACTAGGATGTAGGAAACTGTACCCAATCCTTATTCGAGAGGAGACTTTTGGACACCGAAGGACTCTATCATTTATGACCTCGAGACGGAAGGTTTCAAGCCAACAAATCCTCTGATCACTAACTTGTTAGTGCCACTCCTAATCTAGATTGTCCCTCCCAAGTTGACATTTTCTGAGTGCCAGTTTTTTCGGCGAGCGAAAATGGAAGAAAATGTTTCTACTTCATCCGAGAGTCCCCGTACTCATGTTACAACTACTAATGGAGGGGGCATCATATCTCCTCCCTCACCTTCTCTTGTCATGACCACATTTGTCCCAAAACCACAATTTCAAGTAGTGGTCTGATCCCTTTAACGGATTCAGCTACTATTTTGTTCACTCAGAACATGCAGGTGCTCCCTTCTCATATGGGATTCCTAGCTTTGACACAAATTCATTTATTACTGACTCTTCTTTACAGACCATGGGTGTGGGAGCAGGGATCTCTAATTCTCCCTTTCAAGGGTCAACCGCGGGAAATACTGCCCCTTTTAATGTTATTCCTTATGATGGGGGTCATACACCTCCTCCTTCCCCTTCACTCAGTGGTGATTTTCAACATCCAATCAGGCCTAATGATAATTATATCTTTTTGAGTAGAGGCATTTTGGGACCTTCATCCTACACAACGTCGATGGGATATATTTCGTTCTATTTGTTTGGTGTGTTTGGGAACAACACCTTTTCTTCGACTGCTTTTTCGACTAGGGGAAACCCCTTCCTTGCTCAATGGAACCCCAGGAAAGGTTTTGTACCTATGCTAGGAGGATCGGCTGGGGGAATCCCCAACCAAGGTCCTTGGAATGTGACACGAGGAGAAATCCATGCATAGCATATGTCGTCCAATTTTAGGATTCAATCGATGATGAAACAACATATGCAATTTCCTTTTGTTGATCAAGGCCAAAGATTCTACCAAAACCCTGGCCAAGAGTCCAACTTTTTCTGGTAACCTGGTGCTAGTAAAAATCCAGGGCCTTCTTTTCCTATAAATACTCCAGAACCAAAACTACGCTTTCTGGTAATCTTTCATTTTCCATACTTGTTGATATTATTAAAGGACCCAGTATGTCATGATCCACGTTGGCCCCCCATGCCGACTAAGTTTCCTTTTGATATTCCAATGTTTGAGGGAAATCCTAGTGAAGATCTAGGTGATCATGTCACTACCTTTCACTTATGGTGCTCATCAAACGCGTTGAAAGATGACTCTGTTCAGTTGCACCTTTTTCAACAAACTCTTATAGGGGGTGTTGTGAAGTGGTATATTGAGCTCGATAGCTCAAAGTACTCTTACTTTAATGACCTGGCGATGGTTTTTTGAACCATTTCTAGTTTCCAGTGAGATACGATGTCACCATTGAGTTGTTAACCATCTTTGAGCAGACCAAGGCCAACCATATCTTGAATCATATCGTAGAATGGAAATGAAGAAAGAGCTTGATTAAGGTCAAGGTTTTTTCCTACTTTATTTCTTGAGTGGTTCTTGAAGTCTTTGTTTCCCTGCATGTCCAAAGACATAGAAACATATGAGGTGTTTTCAAAGGAGGAGGCTATTATGACAGTCGAGTAGCTAGAAATGATTTACTCTCAATCTGACATGCTCTACGAGATCTTAATTGATGTGCCACAGTCTACTCTCGATAAGGAAAAACAAAAGTCTGGGCCCCAAAATGATAGCATAGTGGGCTCAATATAAATAAATTCAACGGATCTATTTTCGAATCAGTTAAAACAATTGTTGATACAACATACTGTGGCCAACCATACTCCTAGTTTGGCTTCCCCCGCTACCCAGACGTCAGATGTGCACATTATGCAGTCGACGACTTCTAAGGCCAACCAACAGACCGAGGGAAAGAAAAAGAAAAGAAACAAGAAGGGTAAAGGGGATAAAAAGGCTTCCAACAATGCTGGTGGGGGAACAACTGAGAAGATGAAGTGGAAGAATACGTGTAGTATTTTCACAGAAGACCACCTGACTCACCTATTCCCTCATCTTCCGGAAGCCAAGAAGATACTAGCACAACAACAACCTGTTATGTTGACAAACCCTTTTCCACAAGGGAAAAATATGGCTCAGGCTTCCACATCCACGAGCATGGTTGGGGGAAGTCAAGGACCCCCGACACCTATTACTAACAACCTAACCATGAAAGTTTACATGATGAATGTCGATGCTCATTTATCGACCAAGACTTGTCACTACTAAACACAAAAATATATCGAGAAGGGAAAGGAGGCCACTAACCCATTGACTCCTCTTCAAATTGATAAGACAGTGGGAAAGACAATAACTCACATCCCTAAAGGTGCATTTAATAAGGTTTCCCATAATCCAAATGTGAGGGTTTCTTAGAACTAATCCATCATGGAGGATTTGACACAAACCCCTTGTGCGATGTCTGCTATGGAGATTCTCCAAAGTTTCCCCTCACATAGAAAATCTATGTTTTCCGCCTTGGGAGCGGTAAAGAATAGTAACCCAGGAATGATTGCTTTTTATCCAGCTGACCTTAAAACTCATCTTCCTCACCACGTTGCCTTTCAGATAGTAGTGGAATACACCACGAAGTCTTTGACGTATAAAATTTTCCATACGGTGGTTTATGAGGGTGCCTCGACTTGTGTGATGTCATTGGCTTGTTTGAAGGCCATTGGCCATCCTAAGTTGTCTCTCTCTCCTACGTTTCTTACATATTTTGACGGTCGATTGTTTGGACCACATAGAATAATTCCTTCTTTCCCCATGCAGTTAGGGGGTAAGACTATGTGTGTCGAAGTTGAAGTAGTCGATGCACTTATCAACTACAATATTTTGTTAGAATGGAGTTGGACTTATGTGATGCATGTGGTGGTTGCCATGGTTTTTTGGGTCTTATTCTTTCTGCATGAGAGCCAAATAGTAACCATTGACCAGTTGTCCTTATCTCGCCCTGACCCTTCATCGGGGGATTCCACGGTCCTGATGATTGATAACGCACAACCTAGAAATATCAACTTAGGTTTCAGTTTGTTTCCATCATTGATGCGAACTTTCGATTATCCGCCACCTTCCAATTATTTAAATTTCATATCGGTTGTTCCCTACCATCTGAGGGCTGCGATTTTCCAAGTGTCATGTTTTAAAATGATCTACTTTCATGACCCATGGACTTTACCTAATGAATCGACTTCAATGGAAGGGATAGGGAACCTTGGCATGGCCATGCCCTTATCTGTCGATGATTTTTCATACAACATTGTCAAGCAAGACTCGCCCAACCTCGATATGAATCCTCCACAAGAGTTAGATCTAGTTCTCGAGCATATTTGGGCTCAAGATTATCTTACCACTCAATATCCTTTAGACCTGGTATTTCCTTCTGACAAGGTGATTCTAGAGGCAATGAATGGTCCCAACAGACCTTGGGATGATCTGCATCATAGATCTTATTTTATGTTGGTATTACACTTCCTTCTTTACCATCTGAGTTATTGACCCAGGGTTCATGTCTTTCGGGTTTCCAACAAAAGCTTATAAAACTATCGACCCCCCTGGTAAACCAGAAGGCAACACAACACACGAATGCACTGTGAAGTCTCACCCGAGATAACTTTAAATGGGTGGATGTAAGACTCATGTGTTTACAGCATAGGATTGAGCAGGAGATATGAGATCATTATTTAGAGCCATCTACTATAATTTATGATTGCAATCTATTGTTATTCGCGACTATGCATTACCTTCAACAGTTTATTCCCTTAACAACATAATCATATTTCATAGAAATATAGTAACTCATTCATTCATTAAACACAACAATTACTGCTGCAAAAAGATAAAGATATGCATGAATTCATCACATTACACAGATATTACTGTGGTTCACCCCCTCCTGGGATACGTCCACAAATGTTTGGATCTTGGCTCTTTTATTATGGTAGTTCTACATCTTCAGTGCCACGTGATTACAATTTTCCTCAGATGGGTAAGATCTCTATGAGGCAAACTAGATCGCACTAGGCTCCTCAGCCTGCGATCTAAACCTTTGATATTCCTTCTCTCCTCTCCTCTAGCTCAACATATTACAAAATAATACATAACAACATTACATATCGCATCGAATCGTACCTATCTATGATAGAATAATAATGCACAAAAACACAAGGAACCAAACTTTTTTCTAATACCTACATATGTATATTTATATATTTCGAGCTCTTCAGCCATTTACAATACATTACCAAAAAAGTAAACCTACTGATGTTAGGTCTTTCTCCCATGCACGCATGTTGTTATTCCTTCCAACTGTCACTTTCCTTGTGCAGACTTTCGTGCATGTGTGTGTGTTGTGTTTCCCTCCAGTTGTTACTTCAGTTTCTGCACACTTTATTTCCCCACGATCATCCTTATTTCCACTTAGTCCTACTGCCAATAGGCCCGCAACACTGACAAGTGGCTTTTCCCAAGCCACCTAATCCTTCTAATCTTCATCGATCTCCTTGGTGATCATCTAGAACTTTTCCTTGAGCTATGATGCTTGTGTCAATTCCTGTGCGGTCTTCTTCTTGATTGTGTCCACTACCTGGATGAAAACTTCATCGTTGATCAATCCTGCACATTCTACCTAGGTCTGTGCTATCTGTGTCTTAACTACCTCTATCGATTCCAATACTTCTGCTACCTGCTCCTGTAATGGCTCCATTTGAGACTTACGCTCTTGTTTCTGCATTTACGCAATGATGCATTATGCCTGCATATTTTTCATATCATGTGTCCCTTTGACTCATTCTAGAATTGGTATAGTCTTAAGCTTATACTTGAGCTCTTGTATCACTACATTAATCCTTTCCTCTTCCTTGTCCCACCATTGGACCTGTGGATCCTCCTCCAACCTTGTCTAAATATGTGCTACTTTATCGAACAATTCAACTATTGTGCTAACCTGCAGCTCTACCTCCTACAACTGTGTTGTTTCTTATTGTTTCCTTTCCTCCTTGACTATTGGTGGAGTGGTTTGTGTGAGTTGTTCTCGTAGTTTCTTGATCTCCTTCTAATATTGATCAATTTCCTACGCAATCTGATCAATCTTTTATGCTATTGTGATTTCCTCACTCTGAGCGGTATGTGGAATCTTCTCATAAGTTCCTGCCACTTTCTACTCCAACCCTTTTAGGCACTCCCTTTCCTCCTTGGTCTCATATTTAGCCTTTTCATAGCATATTTTCAATTTTTCTTGTTTCTTTGTTGCATTCTTCAATTCGATTAAGTCTCTGCATGTATGATACTATAGCTTGTGATTGACACTCACCTGCAACCTGTGTAATGCCCCTAATGGTATCCTTGTCAACACAAGTTGGATTTGGACTAAGTATTTCAAGGGTGTCTTCCCCACAATTTCGTCCATCCGCAGTATGTTGGGGTTGATATGGAATGTTGTGTGTGGCTTCAATATCCCCTTGTCTGACTGTCTCTCTTCTTATTGCAATCTTCCTTCTGTCTGCGGTGTTGATGGTTCTATGCCTCTATTGTTTCTTATTATCTGTACTTCCCCAGATTTCTTGAGTAAATGCCCCATTTCTGCCAGTTTGTCCCTGTGATGTGCTGCATGGTCGAAGCCCTCTACTAGACAATCCTAGACCATTATGGCGATCATTTCCCCATCTTCCTTCATGATCATATAGTCTGGCGATTCTCTTTGTGCCTTTGATTTATTTCACGCTCCTCCTGTCTACGTGGTTAGTCTCTTATTTCCCCCTAGTTCATGTGTGTTTGGATTTCAGGTGGTCTCCTATGCTCCCTCAGTCTGTTTATGTTGTTCCTTTATCAGTTGTGTATTCTCCTTCATCCCCTTTTGGGTCCCTATTTTTTTTGGCCCTTCTTTTGTCTGTGTTGGCTTTCCTTGGCCTGTTCTTGGTCTCTTGGGCACTTTTCTTTCCTTGGCCCATTCTTGGTCTCCCCTACTGGGTTTTTTGAGATGGTCATTTGAGACTCATATGGCTCCATTGCAGCTGCTTCTGGATTCTATGTTGTTCCATTAATTTTCGAGACTGTTTCGGTGCTCTCTGGCTGCACCTCCTTTTGGGTTTTTGCTTCGTGACTCTAAGGCTCTTGTGCCGCTGCTGGCATTTCTACTTTCATGGCCTCTTCTTCAAGTTGTTGAATTTATTCCAGTATCAGTGTAGAATTGACCCTTACCGTCTCTCGAGATGGGATTTCATTGATATCAATGATCTTCGRCTGTTGTTGTTCATTCTCTTCCAACGGTCCTCGAGACCTAGTTTGAACCCTGGTTGGTCGGGCACTCTAGCTTGCTTCTATTGGCTTCGGTGGTGCCATAGTGGTGATTGTTGAACATTTGTTGGGATAGAATAACTTTTGTGATCTCTATATCCTCTCTCTGTGCATTCTATATGATATTACTCTCTGTCTGTTCTCCTTTTGCAATTAGACTAGTTGCTCCAATGCTCGCGTGTTGTATCAGCTTGCCATGAATCTTGTTGAGGACGCTTCCTCCATTATGGGTTTAATGCACCATAACTACGGGTTCAATGCATCTCCGACATTTTTATACCTTTCATTACTCTTTCTTTGTCGTATCTAGTTGGTGTGATTAATGTGATGTCCCATTTGTCCTTGTCATCCTTTAATTCCGCCTTGTGTTTTCCTGTCATCCTACTTTTGCCGACTTTCATTTTCCCACTTGTTTCCCTTTTCATATAACCATTGTCCTTTCCTTTTCCGAATTCGTGTTTCTAACTTCGTGTAGCCTTTCTTCCTCTGACATACTACTCTCTCTTTAGTTTTGTTCCCTTTTTGTTCTCTTTTATATATATATATATATATATATATATATATATATTACTGCGCGGTGGGTGGTCGATTGTCCTTATATAGCTTTATTCAGATCCCATTGATCATTCCTCTGAGTTCTGATCTTGCTAAATCTCTTAACTATACAGCTCCTCCGTCTGTGACATATTTTACTTCATATGGTCCTAACCAATGCATTCTAAGCTTTCTCGGGTGCTGAAATGATTTACTATCATACATCAATACTAGATCTCCTTCCTTGAATGTTTTCTTCTTGATGTGTCTATCGTGCCAAGATTTGTGTCTTTCTTTCTGTACTTGTTGATGGAATCCTGCCAATATTCAGTCTTCCTCCATGGTCAATAATTGATTCAGTCTCTCTTCTACTACTCCTCGTTCTGTCGTTTGCGTGATAGTTGCTACGCGTAAGCTGGGTACTAAAAAATCTAATGACACTAGTGCTTCTTGGCCATAAACCAGTTTAAATGGCGTTTGCCCCATCAATGTTTTGCATGTATTCCTATATGCCCATAATATTGTTGGTACTTTGAGGTCCCAGTTGTCCCTGTTGATGTTACAAATCTTTGTCAGGTTCTCCATAATTTTGTTGAAGGCTTCCACTGTGCCATTTTCCTGTGGATGATATGGTGTGCTCTTCTGATGATGGACTTCCAACTCTTCATTCATCGCGTAGATGGTGTTGTTTATGAAGTGCATGCCTTGGTCTCTCATCAAAATTCTTAGGAACCCAAATCTAGTGATTATGTTTTCAAACCAAAAGTGTGTTGTTGTTTTTGCGTTGCAATCTTTCACTGGTGCAACTTCTACCCATCTTGTTAAATATTTCATCATGGTGATGATGTACCTTTCCCCTATTCTTTTGGTTGGTGGGTTAATTGGTCCCACAAAGTCTATTGCCCTTTTTTCAAATGCATGTAATGTTACTTGTGGTCATAGTGGCATCTCATCTCTTCTGTTGGGTTTTCCTACACTTTGATCGACATCGCATTTTTGACAGTACTCCTTTGAGTCTCTTTGAATCATTGGCCATTGTTGGAGCCGCCTTTGTTTTTTAGCCTTTTTTAATTTTTATATCTTAATGCTTGAAGTCAAAAGATGGTTTTTGTATTTTCCTTTCTTTTCCCCAAAATCTCAGAAGTCTCATCGCGCAAGCAGCGATGGTTATAATACTCTTAAGGCAAGATTTATTTTTTAATCGTTTAAACAAGTTTCTACTTTTGAACCTCGGGATGTCGCATGTCAGAAGTTATAGATCACATAGTTTACAAATCCCAAGGGGTGAAACGGTGAAATAGTCTTAAAAAAGTTTACCCAGATCAATACTGAGAGTAAAGATACTCTAAACCATAGTTAATCATCATCGGGATTTCGTGTCTCGATGTTTTCTAGCTCCAAAAGTATTACAGTCATAACCCCGATAGCCGAAACCATGAGACTCTTGTTTTAAGCAACCCAGGTTAAGGTTAAAGGTAAAAAGTTTAACTGCGGTTAAGATCTGTCGGGAATTCGCAACTCAACATGTTTTCCCTTAGAAGTTATACCTTCAAAGAACCGATTCGTGAAGTCACGATAAAAATAGAAACATAATTAATTAAACACTTAATTTGGTTTTTTCCTCCAATTTAATTAGATCATATCATTGCGATTTCTCAACTCAGCATACAAGCCTCCCGCAATCTATACCTTCGAAGCCCCGAGTCACGATATAAATAACAACGTAATTAATTAAACGCCTCATCATGGTTAGGTTTTTTATTAACCAAAGATAATTATCGCAACCTCGGGTTTTAGAGGTTTAAAGGGTTAAAGTGAAATCTCCCGATGAGGCAAATGCCGAAAGATTAATTAACATTCAAAAATGCCTGATTAATTAAGCTAAGACAACATTGCCAGTGTTCTAATACGAAAATTAATATGCACAGTCTATGAGGCAATTTTAAACTTTCCTTGCGCCGACTTGCATTACGAACTGTCAAAATCTAAGACATTAATTGGAAATGAGGTGAATCGACAAGTAAGGATTTGGTTTTTATTGCTAAATTTATATTTAAGAATGATTTGACCATTCTGTTCCTAAGGATGACCTAGTTTTAAATGGTCTAAGGCATGGATCTTTTATTTGTTGTCACAAATTTCATTCCTATTCTACGCAGAGCAAACCTTTCTAGAGCAAAGTAATTTCTGTATGTATACATATTGTTATCGCAAGAGAGCTAAAGTAGAATACCCTTCCATGGCCATGCAAAAATCATCTAAAGCCATTGTTGAGGTTTCAGGACAAGGTTCATACAACGTTTTTGATACTTCACCTCGAAGTGTCGATTCTGTCAGGACCTGGTCGTATATTTCTGAGGTTCTACAGTTCGAATTGGTAGATGTTTCGGATGATTCCAGTGAAAATGAAAAAGATGACCTGATCACCAAATATAAGATCGTCGTCTAGGCTCAAATGCATAAAGTAGTGGCTAGGCCACGTCTACTCCCTTAGTACGATATGGTCTGGTGGGCATTAGACCATGTAGATATACCAACCAGAACCATCATCAACGAGCAGAGGTTCACCATTAGAACTTTCAGACCCAAACAATTACAGGCTATTGTTAGGACCACATATTGTACTCTTTTTGCCCATACTTTTTGCTATTATTTTACCCTTCATCACCTGCATTTTGACTTATACTATCATTTCACCTAATCATTCCAAGGTATACAACGTCCTTTCTCATTACTTTATGCT
>SNQJ01S0015103.1:14756-42931 GCA_010110895.2 Picea sitchensis | reverse complement strand
AGCTATCTTTGAAACAAAAGACTTCCCTGGGTTGATAATTTATGTTTCACTTGGTTGTTTGAAATTAATTAAGCAATTATAGTGACCAACATTGCCAACCGTGTACAAGTTGCCAACCGTGTCAGACCTTACATACAATGCCAAATTCTTGGAGAATTTTAAACAGAAGGAATGTGTGCAATACGACAAGACTATGTTCGGTTTAATCAAAGATTGGGTTTCACACCCTGTGAATTTCAGGGAAGACAGTAATGGTATATATTCAATATCTTCTCTGGAACCACAGTTCAAATATGTGGCTATGATGACCTACAGATTATATGGGAGAGAGGACACCACACATTTTTCCTTCAGTGGGTGCCTCTAATTCATTCGGTCGCCGAAGGATGTTCCTTCAACTAGGCTAAACTACTATCTGATAGTTTGACCAGTCTAGTTATAGAATATTGAGCGCAGAAGGAGAGCAGAAAGATCGCTTCATTCTTTATGTCTGCATATATCATGGATGTCGTGTTTTTTCTGATGTCGTTTCCCTTAATGAGTTGGAGCTGGACTCCATCGGAGGTTGAGCCCATCCATGTCTACCATTCAAAGTTGTGGGAAGACAAAGCTTCAGATTTTGTGTATGAAATATTCAACTGGGTAATGGTACCGTTGCATGTCACTATCTTTGGCCACCCACCACCCAGGATCTCAGACAGTATCATGGTAAATCTAAGCAGTATAGCCGATTGGTACGTGGAGGCAGAATTTTCATATCTCAGGGTTTTCAGCGCTTCTGTTCCTCCAAATGCCTTACCACTATTCATACCTGATAGGCTGGCTTGTCGTGAGATTGCCAGGCAAACCGTAATTTGTGGCATAAGCAAGGAACTTAAGGGATATTCTAAAAAGGTATGGCCACCTTTTCCTATCCATATACATTCCTATTCTTTGTTATATTTCGGGCATGCTAAAGCTGAGGCAGTAGCCTTGGAAGATCTGAAATTGGTTCATGTTGAATTCAAGAAGCACGATCCACATAGGGTCGTAAGTAACCACTTAGCCAATTGTTGGCTTAAAAGGTTTGAGCATGAAAATTCTCCCTCGGATGACATTTTTCGAGGCACAAGATCTTATGCCAAGGTTTTGGCTCGGATACAAGCCTTGGCTCTTGAAGAAAGGGCCGATGTTTTAAAATTCCAAGAACATCGGCGGAGTTGTCTTCCCCCAGTATTGCGGGGTGAAAATCCAATAAAAGTAGAGGTGCAGCAAAAAGAAGCCTAAGGCTCAAAAGATTTGGCACCTAGACAAGAAGAACACCAGGACAGGGAGGAGAAAACTAGGAGTCCAGAACTGGAAATAAAAACTCCTGATCCACCGAAAAAGCAGACTCCAGTTACCACTCCAGTCCAGTCAACTAAGAAAATCAGAGATCCCATCGCCTCCATCACTCCCTTACAGTCAACTCAAGGGAAAATAGGTGCAGGGTGGATTTTAAACGAAGAATTGAGACCTATAAGGATGGAAGAGATCCCTCCAAATGAGTTCCTTTTTGATAAAAAGAGAAAAGTTGTGGTAAAAGGAGAATTCTATCAAGAAGTAGGATCAACGACCAAGAAATTTAAGGTGTTGACCGACGGGAAAGATAAGAAGAAAAAAGAGTTTGCGACAGAAATAGCTGGGACATTAGGGGCGTATGCTACGACAAACCAATTTTCAGTCGGGGTTTTGAAAAATCAGCTGAAGTGGAAAAATTGCCTCATCAAAACCTTAGAAGCTAAACTAGCCATAGCAGAAGAGGTTGCCAAGGAACAAGCAAGAATGGCCGACAAAAAGGAAATTGAGTTGCTCAAAGCTAATCTCGAACAAGCAAAGTTGGTAGCTCAGACCAGTCAAATACAGGTAGGCCAACAAAGAGACTTGATTGATCAGCTACATGTTAGATTAGAGTTCGTCGAAAGACAAGTTATAAATATCGGGATATTCCAGTCCCAGGCTATGGAGATTCAGAGTAGAGTTTCTGTAGCCCAGCAAAGTTTACTTGCCAAGGTAAAGACGATTCGAGACAACTTCCTTCTTGTTGATCAAGTATTGGAAAACTTATCTTTCAGAGAGAGAGAAGCTGGAGCAGTTCGGGTCACATTTCAAAACGCTGTAATAGCTACAACAAACAGGGAATCGGAAAATAGTTTTGAGTTTTCCATTTCGGAACAGACCAGAGGTAATATTTTTTTGAAAGAATGGGAGTGTGGCATATCAGAAGGCAAATTGCAAGCCAAGAGGATAAGGAAATCTTGGGAAGAGGCCTTCAGTTCTATAGATGGATATTTGTTAGGCATTAATAGTAAGAGCAATGTTGAGACACTGAACCAAATGAATATAGAAAAATTGTTGCTTGATATAAATGAGAAAGAAGAAAGAGATTCAGCCAAAATCTCACAAGTAACTCTAGAAGCCATAGTTCAAATAGATAAATGGATTATTAAACCAAGTGTGCGATTGTGCACTATCGACACCCTAGACTGACAGATGGAATACAGGTTACCACAATTAGTCAGAGATTGTTATATTTTTTAGGTCAATTGTCAAGCGGAACCTTCTAGGTTTATATCTTGGCTGGTGGAAAAATGTGTCACTTGTACCGAGCATGCAAAGGGACAGGCTTCTGGTACCAAATAAAGACAAATATAAAGAAATGAAATGATTGATCTCCTTCTTGTTGTAACTAAAAATCCTGGAACGATTAAGATTCCATCATATGTAAATCTGTATAAATATACAATAGAAGGAAGGAACAAAGGCTGGACCTTTTTGGGTCGATTGTAATAGAGATTTTTCTCCCTCGAGAGTTAATATAAAGCAAATCCAAAGATTCTCGATTCCGTCATGACTGTGTTATGAGTTTGTTCCCTTATATTTCATTTTTCATTTCATTTCATATATGTAGCTGATGAAAGTTTCTCTATAATTTAGTACAACCTCTACTATAGTGAATAAATTTTAGTTTTCTATATTGTTTACCATTTTTCCTCTGTACCGGCTATCAGTAGGTATAAGACCAATAAACATTTTAGATTTCTATATATATTTTATGCTTCATCAGGTTATTTCTTTATCTTTTTCTTCTTCTATTTATAAGTGAGATTCTCCCTTCATAGGAGCCTTACATGATAGACAACTTAATGTTTTCTTACACCTCAAACACATTTATTAAAATATAACTCAGTTACGGGAAAAGGCCTTTGGTTTGCACCCTGTTTTCACTACTGTAGCTATAACTCTCCTTTATACGACTGAAATCGAGACAGCATCTAAAAGGTATTGAGATTTTATTATTATTTTGTTCCTCTATGACTGTCCCTGTGACAAGATAGCCTAATATTGAACCCGGAATATCAGATCAAGCACATATTGTCTTGAATCTTTTTTATACTATTCTTAAAAAAGCCACTACCCAGGTAGAACTGGAACGTTTGTGGGCAGCGATTGAAAGGGACATAAACATCCAGGAATAGTTGGAAGCTAGACAACAACCTATAAATCAACCCTAGCTTCCCTTGCCRAAGGTTGACATTTCTTCCTTCTCTACCCCTTACTCACTTTCGAATGCCTAGACACTGTACTTCTAAGCCTTAAGTACAGAATCTGGAACAACAGCCACCATAGTCCTTGCATAATACCTTATGTGTGATATATTTCCCTGCATAATTCCCTCCTACTATTCCCTCCTGGGATTCTGCTAAAATTCTTGGTCTTTCATGCTCTAACACGTATCTTCGCAAAATGTTATCTATGCCCATTTTTTATAGATGTACTGCAATCAGTTGATAGTCAGTCACGCAGACTACCAGTTTCTTCTTATTCTTGGTGCTATATTCTTGTGGCATAGTACCTGTACTCAAGTACTTAATGATATTTGTGAATTATTCATCAGCAATCCAGACTGAGAATAATTGTGCATCCAAAAAGTTTTCTTCTATATTCGCAGGTTGTTCTCCATTTGTGACCCTCGACAGGTGGTCAGGTCCTACATTTAATTTTCCTAGTTTAACTATTACCTCAAATTCAAATTATTGAAATAGAAGTAATCATCGACATATTCGCGCCCCCCAACACTCGCTTATTGACTAGGTATTTCAGGGTTGAGTATTTGTGAACATCTTAAAGTGTTTTCCAAATAAGTAATGCCTGAACTTTTGTAGTGCATAAACCATGGCTAGGCCTTCTCTTTCCATCGTGTTATAGTTATGTTCTGAGTCTGATAACTTTCTACTTGAAAATTCTATTGGGTGTTCCAAGTCTCCCACTCCTGGATGTGCTAAGATAGCTCCAAGTGCTATCACTGATGCATCTACATGCACATGGAATGTCTTTTCACTATCTGGAAATAATAATATCAGTGTGGTAACCATATTTTCCTTCATGGTATCCAGGTCATGTTGACACTCATCATTCCATTGAAACTTTATATCTTTCCTTAACAACTTTTCCATTAGTGTTGTGATCTGTGCATTTCCTTTGATGAATTTCCTGTAGTATCTTGTGCGTCCTAACGTCGCTCTTAGCTAGCAGACTGTTTTCAGTGTTAGAAGATTAACAATGACTGTGATCTTTGTCAGATCTACTAATAAACCTTGTTTTCATACTATGTGTCCCAATAGTATCCCAAACGGTGTTCCAAATATGCATTTCTTGATGTTCAGTGATATCTAGCACTATCTGCATCTTTCTAACATCAGCCATAAAAATTCCACATGGTTTTTCAAAAGACTATAGGTTATCCAATCATCTAGGTATACTTCAAGAAACTGATGGATGAATTCCTTAAATGTTGTGATGACCACTCTGGAGAATATTGCGGGTGCATTCTTTAGTCCAAACAACATGAGTTTGTACTGATAAAATCCCCATTTTGTTTCAAACATGGTCTTGTGTCTGTCCTCCTGTACTATCTTAATATGATGGTAGATTGATAATCCATCAGTGAATGAGTAAGCTTCATGTCCTCCCACATTCTCTAACACTTCATCCATGAACCTTGTAGGGAATGGGTCATGTAGGCATGCATCGTTCAACTTTCTTAAGTCAATGCATATCCTAATCCCTCCTTGTTTCTTGTCATGTACTACCATTGGACTTATCCATTCTGACTCCTCAACTAGTTCTATGATGTCAGCTTTGACCATCCTATCGGTCTCATCATTGACTTTATGTTTATATATTGGGTTCAATCTGTATGGTCATTGTATGATAGGTCTTGCGTCAGGTTTAAGTGGTATATTCATTTCTCCTAGTTCTTCGACTATACCCTTCATATCTGTGAATGTTGTGGGAAAGAGGTCATTGTATTCACACAACAATTCTGTGATACTTTCTATTGTTTTCTCATCCCAGTAATCTCCAATGCTGGCCATTTTGGGCTACTCAACTTTATTTACCTTGATTGTCATGGAAATAACTTTTGATTCTATGGGTGGTCCTTCCACATCTCTTTCACCTTCTACTTCTTCGATCTGAATATTGCATGGATCATCTGGAATCAATGCTTCCTCCTGTACATGGTAGCATGACAACAAATCCTTGAGTATCTGTTTGTTTCGTTGTTGTTCTTCTGTGATAAGTGTTATTTCTAGTTCTTTGATGAATATTACTCCTCTGATCTATTTAAGGGATGCATCTATGTTGGAGTTCTCATGCTCAAATGAGAAAGTGACTGTAAAGTTATATTACAATGTCATCCATATCATAGTTCCCTTGCGCAATTCCTAGTCTATATACCAGTTCGCTGGTACACCTTCTAGAGTATGTATGAAGTGATGAGGCCATTCCTCTAGTGGTGTCATTTTCCACAGTGTTTTTCACTTCTCCAAGTGTTCTGCTGGTGTCCCTTGTCCTTCATATTTATGTTGTTTGTTGTTTTTCTATTCTGTTCTGAACCTTATGCACAGTAATCACTTACATTGATACCAGTCTATGACTGTCTCTTTGTGTGCGACCCAACATATTACGGGTGTGGCCTTGAGTGCTAAGTGAAGTGCTAACAGTATCTGGTTCTCTAACATTTCATCTTCGTATTTTGTCAAGAATGTTTCCAAATCATTTAGTCCATGGAAATTGGGTGGTTCTCTAATTTATGTGCCTACCCATATTACTATGTGGTTTATTCGTGCACATCTTCTCGTGTATAATTCATGTAGCCTTTGTTTCCAGTTGTCTAACCCGGTGTCTGAGTTTGTTTCACATGAAGTAATGCTCCGCCAAATGAGTACCCCATCTACAGTTGGGTTTACGTAATCCTCATCATGCGCAGTTGTTCTGTACAACTAGTCGATGTTCTCTAAGTATAGACAAGTAGGTTCTACAAACCTCTCTGCTTATGATGGGTCTAATGGTACAATGACTCTATATTCTCCAGACTCAAATGTCATTTTCCTGGTCTTCAAATTGATTATGGCCTGGTTGTCAAATGCCCAATCCAGACCAAGCAAGGCCAGGTAAGGTGTTGTACCATCCAATATTTCAATAACTTCGAAGTCTTCATTAGTGCGCATTCCATTAAGATCTATTGTCACTCCTTTCAGTCTACCTATCGATAAGACTCTATGTTGGTTTTCTAGTTTGTATCCCAATGTTGGCTCTCCCATGCATTTCCATGTCTTCTTTGGTAACACATTCACCTCAGATCCTAGTTCTAGTATGATGTCTCCCATATTGAAATCCCCAATGTTAGCATTCAGTCTAAATTCCCTACTTGTTCATCTTTTTGTGTGTAGGTGATTAACTATTTTTCGTTCTATCTTTTCTTTTGTCTCACTACTACATTTTTCTAGGATGCTTTGCAATATATTCACAGATGAGGGATCACTTAATACTTCTACACGTGATTGTAAAAATCCTTTGATTGCACTTACTTGTCCGTTGGGTTTCATCCCGTTGGTATGATCCAATGATGGAGGCATCTCATATTCTGGTGCTTCCATGTTTTGCTGCATAGTTGAAGTCAACTCTGTGTTCTCCTTCTGAAATTCTTGTCTGGTCGCTGTAAAGATCTCCTTTTCCTTTTGCACGTCGAACTGCTTCCTTGGTTCAATGTTCTTCTTTACCCATTGGTTCTGCATTGGTTCCTGTCGAACTCCGTCATTTCCTGTTTTCGTTCCTCCACGAATGACTATATCAATATTCCATCCATCATCCCTTGCTTCAACTAAAATCCACTGAACATTCTAATTGTTTCGATTCCTCTTTTCTTGAATATTTACGAGTAATGTCAGACATTCCTCTGTATCATGGTCTGTTGAGTGAAAATACATACAAGTTGTTGGTGGTAGTGGACATTCTCATGCATAATGTCCTGATTGTTGAAAATTGTGACATGTGATTGGTCCTCTACCTCATCTGAAACCTCCTATGGTTTTTACTCCCCCCATGTAACCTTCTCGATCACCTCTTGGTGTTTTATACTGTGTCACCTAATTATACTACGCGGTATTGCACTGGGGTTGTGTTGGGTTGTACTGCAGTTGTGTGTTATTGTATGGTTGTTGCATAATATTATACTTCTGCTGCGTAGTGTTGTATGGAATTGAGACTGAATTGAACTGTGGCGTTGCTTTACCAATCATCACTTCAGCCTGTACTCTATACGCATCTGATGTGCTTTCCTACATCATCTCCATCATCCTGCATTCTTTATTTATGTGGACCACTGACTTACAAAAGGTACAATATGAACTCTTTGGAACTATCTAGTATTTTTTCATCATCGTGCAGTGATAAGGGTCATGACCCGATTTCTTGCATATTTCGCACCATAGTCCTCCCTCTGGTAATGGGTTTGGCATACTAGCTGCCATATACTGCACGAATTTTGGGCATTCATTCTTGTCGTGTTCTTCCATCCTGCATGTGGTACACCAAAAAGCTTCTCGTTTGTCCTTGTTATTATTCTGGTTCAGCTAAAATGTTATATTCTTCAAATCCTCCTTCAATTCCTCAATAGTTGGGTCTGTCTTTTGGTATTGGTTCTCTTTTGGTTGCAAGGTTGCCTGCAGAGTCTCTTCCTGTGTCTCAAATTAATTTTGTCGTAAGGGATATTTTAAGTGTGGGAGTAGTGAGTTGACAAGCATGTGTCAATGTTGCATATCGGTCATAAGGTATTTTAACTTTCCCTTCAGTCTCTTGAATCTCTGATCAATCTCCCATACAGACTCTCCCAATTTCTGTCTTATTTCGATCATCTCGTTCATGTACTGATCCTCTCAGCTCGGTTTCTAGAACTCATTAATCAGTAACTTCTTAATGTCTTCCAGTGTCCTTGTCGTCCCCAGGGAACTGTTTGTATCTAGACTAATGTACTAGTCTAGTGCATGGTCTCTTAGTGTAATAGATAGCTCCACAAGTTTGGCATCTTCATTAGTGATCTATTTTTCTTCCCAGATATTTTCACAAATGAACAAATGCTTCTCAGGGTCTTATGTTGCTTCTCCTTGAAATTATGGTAAATCTGATGGTGGGATCGTGTCCTTCCATTCTGAATATTGAACTACTACCTCCTCTGCATGGTGTAGATACTTGACTAGTGTTGCTTTAACTAGCTCCTCCAGTTGTTTCTCCTTATGTACATGTACTTCCTACTATTGGACTTCCTTCGAACTTCGGTTGTCTAAACAATGGTGTTCTCTTTGGTGTATTAGTCGCACATGGTTTTATGGGTTCCACACTGACATTAATATGGATAGGATGGTTGCCTTCTCCTCCCATTCTTGGACCTATCATCTTCCTCTCGTATGTTGTGCATAGGATTTCCTCAATATGATCCACAACCCATAAATCCTCTACCTCTTCCTCATCACTCGCCAAGCCTTCCCCCATGGCTACGAGTCTCTTCTTGGTATTCACCTTGTATTGGTAGGGTACTCCACTACACGTCTTTCTCGTTGATGCCAAGATCCACTTGATCTGGTCGTCATACATCATGATCGGGTCCAATGGTTCCTCCTCCTTCTTGCCTTTATCCTTATATCCTTCCATTTCTCCTCTCTCTATCAGTGCTTCCCCCCTTCCCCCATGCACACAGGGAATTTTAGTTGTTTCATTCCATTGTCATTACACCTTTTTTATATAACAATATCTTAACATAAGTATACAATGATCGAATGTACCTTCCTCAGGGTTCACGTAGAAACTCTTTCTCCACTATGTTGTACGACTTCGTTGTTTCAACTACAAACTCTGTTATGAAGCCAACCACAATACTATCAAGCCAAAAGTCTATTGTGCGAGTGAATTTGTTGTTCACCTACTGTAATTTCTCAATCTATATTGGGGTCCAATCTAGTTGTCGAATCATGTTCATCACATGGTTATCCTTCAACCTTAGTATCCACTCCTACAGTAGATGTGGAAAATCACATAAAAATATTTCATGTAAATCAGTAAACACGTATTTATCTAGATATTTGCAAGGTGTGATTCTAGGGTTTCTATTGTCTTTCTGTGCAAACTCTAGCTCTTGGGTTCTCAAACAACCTTCGATTTCTTCTTTCATAGGGTTCCATGGTCTCAAAATTCCCTTCTAATGGCTCATTTCTCTCTTCTTTTCTTCATTCTTTTTCTAGCTCAATCTATCTCCTCTACTCAATCCTCTCTTGTTCCTACCAACACGACAACAGAACCATTTTTTGGTCTTACACTTCCTTCTTTACTATCTGATTTATTGACCCAGGGTTCATGAATTTTGTGTTTCCAACAAAATCCTCTCAGACTATCGCCCCCCCCTGGTAAACCAGAAGGCAACACAACACACGAATGCACTGTGTAGTCTCACCCGAGATACCTTTAAATGGGTGGATGTAAGACTAAGGTGTTTACAACCTAAGATTGAGTAGGAGATATGAGATCGTTATTCAAAGCCATCTACTATAATTTCCGATTGCATTCTACTATTATTCGCAACTATGCATTACCTTCAACACTTTATTCCCTTAACAACATAATCATATTTCATAGTAATATAGTAACTCATTAATTCATTAAACACAACAATCACTGTTGAAATAAGATAAAGATATGCATGCATTCATCACATTACATAGATATTACCATGGCTCACCCCCTCCTAGGCTACGTCCACAAATATTTGTCTCTTGTCTCTTTTATTATGGTAGTTATGTATCTTCAGCGTCGTGCGCTTACAATTCTCCTTAGATGGGTAAGATCTCTATGAGGTGAACTAGATCACACCAGGCTCGTCAACCTACGATCTAATCCTCAAATATTCCTTATCTCCTCTCCTCCAAATCAAAAAATTACAAAATAGTACATAACAACATTACATATCACATCAACTCATACTTATCTATGATAGAACAATAATGCACAAAAATACAAGGAACCAAACTTTTTTTCTGATACCTACGTATCTATATTTATATATTATTGGCTCTTTAGTCGTTTACAATACATTACCAAAACCCTAACCCTACCGAAGGTAGGTATTCATCCTATGCAGGCGTTTGTTTCTTCCTTCCAGCTATTTCTTTCCTTCTGCACACTTTCGGTGGCCACCCACCTTTTCCAACTGGCTCAAAACTGTTTTCTGGCAATTTTGGCAATTTACTATTTTTAGCAGGTTTTAACTTCTGGGGCCATTTTGAGGGCCTAAATCAATGTTTTTCGATATATAGGCTCTCAATTATATTCAAAGGAATTATTGAGCCCCAAAAATTAATCTCCTCTATGATACCTTTCCAACGAGCTATCACACGCCTAAAACGGAGATCGTATGCAAAAGTTACGACCCCGGGAAGTTGATGTACTCACTTACCCAAATGGGGCCCACATGAATGTACCTACTTACCCAAATGGGGCCCACATGACTTTTGCACTTCATCTCCTGTGGTTAGGGTTTTGGATGTCTAGGACTTTTTGTATTCCCTGCTTTTATGTTAAAAGGGACTTAGAGCCTCATTGTAATCATCTTTCTTAGATAATGCGAAAGTAGCCATCACATCTCTTCGAGATAAGCCGCCACCATTCTAGCGAGTCTTCACCATTTTTAGCCTCAGACATTTCTCCGACTAATAGAAATCATATACATCAGATATCTCTGTTTATGGTTGCATCTGATACATTTTATGTTATATTATTGAATATATGCAATATCTCTGTGTATTTCTTTCATTATATCTCCACTCTCATTTCAGGCCGAAAATAATCCAGATCAAATCAGAAAGCAAAATGCTCTTGATCGCTTTTTTAGTGCATGTCCTTGAGGAGGTCCGAGTATAGAAATTTGGGTCTCAAGCTTGTCTCTCTTGAAGACAATTGCTCTACACACCCAAGAAACCCTCAATGGCTGAAGAAAAGAAATCGACGAGCAACGATCCTATCAACTGCTGCTTGAGAAAGCTCTCAATAATGCAGGGACAAATGATGGAGAATTTTCCCACATCCTTAAATGCCTACCGATAGCATCAGGCTCATATTCACTGCTACACTTTGAAGGCACCTCTCCTTTCGCTGTACAAGCATTTTGATATTTTTGCATTTGAAGGTTAGATAGATGGATAATCTCTAGAAAAATGGTTAACTCGGCTAGAAGGTTATTTCTTTGTTCACAATTTTTTCCACAGAAAATATCACCTTCGCACTCATTAAATCTCTCCTCTGTCAAACATTGGTGGAACTTACTGGGAGAAAGTTCCACAGGAGTCTTGAATATATGGGTCGATCCCACTTTTGATTTTTGTGATGCTATAAAGGAACAATATTACCCTCGTTGGAAACTATGAGGACTAAGACATGAGATGGACCACATCAAGGCAAGAGAGGCCAAGAAGTTTTGGAGTTCACTAATACATTCCATACCTTTATGCTTCAAGATGGGTATCAAAGACTTCGAATGACATTTGGTTCTCAACAATGTACTCTACAATTTTATACATCCAAACCGGAATGGATTTTCCGACATCTCATCAATTTCTATGTTTTTACCGATATAAGTTGTTAAAATTGAGCATAAATTTAAGCACTGTAACAAATGGGAATTTGTACAAAAATTCCGCAACAACCAAAGTATGAAAATACAACCCTAACAAACAGCCTCCTAAACCAGCCCAAGACACGTGAAAAGAAGGGTCAATGGAAAAAAAAAGAAGGACACCAGAAAATGAAGTAGCTCCTTAAAAATCCCTTTGGCACTGCACACCGATGAATGTCAAAATACCATTGGTGGTCGTAGAGATCAAAGACAAGGAGCCAAACCTTGATTCAGGATCTGATCAAAATACTGGTAAAAGATGTATCATCGATGCAGACCCCACTAAAATTGTCGTAACTGCAACAATTCAAATAGAAGAACAAACATATCCTGAAGATGGGGAGCACATTTTTCATTAACATATGTGCGTGAAGAGGACCCCGTATCTATTGTTGATATTGGAAGCCGCAGAACCTCATCTCACAGAGGTCGTCAAACAGTTGGGATAATGACAAGATCACAATCTCGGCAGTCATACAACATCGAGTGGATTCGCCAAGTATGAGATCTTCATGTCAACCAAGAATGTCTATTGTCATAATGCACATCCAACCCTTCAAGGATGAGGTATTATGTGATGTTTCAAGTCAGTCATGTCTCAGGATGTTCTTTTATCACAACCATATATGTGGAAGTGCCATGTTGTTTATGAGTCTCGACCCCGTAGTGTCATTGTTACTTTGGGGGGTCATCTCTACAGAATACCAGAGGTAGTTCCAACTATTGTTCCACCTAAAAAGTGTCGCAAGGTAGTATCTCATACTACAAAATTCATCTTCTTCACAATCTGTTCGAAAGGGGAAAAGAAGGACATTGCAACCACTACGGTTTCGCCCCCTACACCTTCTATCCAACAGAAGAAGGTCGACAAGGTTGTAGCAAAGAACAAAAATTCCTTCTGCACACCGTCCTCTCATGTAGCTCAACTTGTTGAACAGCCTCAACTTCAACAGGTTCATGACAAACTTCCACAAACCAAGCAACGCGACGTCTCGAGCAATACAAGCAGCTCACCCAGATGCAGATCCAGCAAACGCTTTTCCCTTTCCCCGGGGAACTCAACGCAATGGAGACCATTTCTTCCTAAGGAGGGAGGATTGATCCAGGTGGATATCGGTGGCCACCCACCTTTTCCGACTGGCTCAAAACTGTTTTCTGGCAATTTTGCAATTTACTATTTTTAGCAAGTTTTAACTTCCGGGGCCTAAATGAAGGTTTTTTTAGATCGAGGCTCTCAATGATAGCTGAAGGAATAATTGAGCCCCCAAAATTAATCTCCTCGACGATACCTTTCCAATGAGCTATCACACGCCTAAAACAAAGATCGTATGCAAAAGTTACAACTTCGGGAAGTTGATGTACTCACTTACCCAAACGGGGCCCACATGACTTTTGGCGCTTCATATCCTAGGGTTAGGTTTTTGGATGTCTAGGACTTTTGGCATTCCTGTTTATTATAAAAATGCCTCTAGAGCCTCATTGTAATCATCTTCTTGCGAATGCGAGTAGCCGTCACATCTCTTCTCAGAGATAAGCTGCCACCATTCTACCGAGTCTTTCACTCTATATTTTTACAGTCTCTGTACATTTCTCTTATTAATAGAAATTGTGTATTACTATATATCTATGTTTATGGTTGCATCTCTGATACATTTATGTTATATTATTGAATATCTGCAATATCTCTATGCATTTCTTTATTATATCTCCACTCTCATTTCGTGTCGAAAATAATCCGGATCAGTCAACCTGTGATCTAATCCTCAAATATTCCTTATCTCCTCTCATCTAGCTCAACAACTTACAAAATAGTACATAAAAACATTACATATCACATCGACTCATACTTATCTATGATAGAACAATAATGCACAAAAATACAAGGAACCAAACTTTTTTCTGATACCTACGTATCTATATTTATATATTATTGGCTCTTCAACCGTTTACAATACATTACCAAAAACCTAACCCTATAGAAGGTAGGTATTCCTCCTATGCAGGCGTTCTTTTCTTCCTTCCAATTGTTGCTTTCCTTGTGCACACTTTCTTGCATGCACGCGTGTTCTGCTTCCCTCTAGTTGTTGCTTCAATTTTTGCATGCTTTCTTTCCCCACGATCATCCTTCTTTCTGAACTTAGGATAGTAAAGGTGGGAGAGTTTATTTTGACTATGAATAGAGATATCCCTTGTCATATCATTCCTCTGGCTACACATAGAGTTTACGCCGAGGGTAACATGGCAAGAATTGCTGCAACAATTACTATCGATATCTCTAGAACCCCTGGCTTCGTGGAGAATGTTTTCGTGGGAGCGGATTGCTCCTCCGAAGAGATTCAAATTTAAACTGAGTTGTTCAAGGATTTATACGACATTTTTTTATCGTCTTAAGAGTATATACTAGACATCGACCCACAAATTGTCAAACACAAAATCACGACTTATCCTGATGTCAAACCGGTCTGATAGAAGCTTCGTATAGTCAATCCTCGAAAAGTAGTGGAGATCAAGGAATAGGTAGAGAAACTAATCAAATATGGTTTCATCTACCCCATACAATTGACGGAATAGGTATGAAAATCGGTTCCTATCAACAAGAAATAGGGCATGATTCGAGTTTGTATGGATTTTAGTGATTTGAACAAGACTTTCCCGAAAGACAATTTTCCAACCCTGTGTATTGATCATATTGTCGATGAGTGTGTGGGTTGCGAAGTATTTTCTTTCATGGACAATTTTTGAGGATATAATCATATTCAAATCAAACCTGAGGACCAACATAAAATGAATTTTATTTGTCTTTGGGATACCTTCACATATCAAAAGATGCCTTTTGGCTTGAAGAATATTGGAGCTACCTTTCAGCGAGCCATGTCATTTGTTTTTCATGAACTAAAACACATATTCGAGGCATACCTTGATGATATAGCATCACATTCTCGCAATATATATGATCATCCCACCCATCTACAACTAATATTTGAGCTATGTCGCTACTATCGGATTCGCTTGAATTCTAACAAGTGCATCTTTTGTGTGACATCGGGTCATTTATTAGGTTTCATTGTGTCGACAACATGGATCATGATCAATCCTTTCAAGATTGATATGATATTTCAATTGCCTCCCCCATGAAAAATACCCCAATTTCAAAGCTTACAGGGGACATCGAATTTTATTCAACATTTTGTCGCTAATTATGCCAAGATCACTAAAGGGTTCATGCATATTTTGAAAAAAAGGGTCCCTTTTTGTTGGGATGAAGTTGCTAAGTGATCTTTTGAAGCATTGAAATGTGCCCTGGCATCCACCCCTCTGTTCCGACCTTATGACTATAACATATATTTCTTGTTTTATTTGGTTGTTACAGAGTCGACCATCGACATGGTCTTGGTCCAGGAGGATGACATTCTCAAAGAGAACGTTATCTATTATCTTAGTCGAGGCCTAGTTGTATCGAAACTCAACTACTCTCATGTTGAGAAAATTCATTTGGAAATTGTCCACGATGTCCAATAGTTCCATCACTATACATTGCTTCGCAAGACCACCATCATTGTATTCGTCAACCCTTTCCAATATGTGTTAACACGACGGGTCATTGGCGGAAAGGTGAGTAGATGGATAGTTATCCTACAAGAGTTTGACTTAGATTTCATCTCTGTGAAATCTAAAAATTCATTGGTCTTTGCTGAACTAATTTTAGAACTACTAGTCGAGTCTAATGATATTATGCCCGAAGAGTCACCTATTAATGGAGATATTTTTCTAATTGTATCTTCGAACCCCTGGTATGGAGATATACTTGTGTATATTCAAACTTTGAACTTCCCCATTTCTTCTTCTCGCGATGAGCATCTACGAATTCAACACCAAGCGTGAAACTATCTTATTATCGATGACACTTTGTATCATCAAGGTGTAGATTGCATTATTTGATGATGTCTCATCCATGAAGAAGAAGAGATCGTTTTGAATGACTTTCACACCGAAGCATGTGGCGGTCATTTTTTGGGTTGGCAACAACCCAAAATATTCTATGTGCAAGATACTTTTGGCCCTCATTAATCAAAGATTGTGTTGAGGCAGTCAAGAAGTGCCACCCATGCCAGATCGTTTGTCCGAAGATGTGGGCTCACCCTGCTCCTATATTTCCAGTTATTATTGTTGGTCCTTTCACCAAGTGGCAGATTAATTTTACTACATGTCACTTGGCCTCAGCCAAGGGGCATTGTTACATCATCATAGCAGTAGACTACTTTATGAAGTGGGTCAAAGCTATGCTAACATTTAGCAATGATGACGAAAGTTTTTCCCTTTTCATTTTCAATCAGATAGTATTGAGACTCAGTATCCCGAAGGAGATTGTCATTGACCATGGCAGTCACTTCTAGAATAAAATAATTACTAAGTTAACATCAAATCTTGGGTTCAAACAGGAAAATTCATCACCCTATTACCCGCAAGCGAATGGTTGGGTTGAAGTTGTGAATAAGTCTCTCAAGACTGTTCTTTTGCAGATGATTAATTTGGCCAAGTCAAATTGGCATTTGATGTAGTATTCAACATTTTGGGCCTATCGAGCATCTATTAAGACTACCACTGGTTTTTCACCTTTTCATCTCATATATGAGCTGGAAGAAGTCTTACCCATTGAGTTTCATATCCCTTCTTTAAATTTGGCAATGGAGCTATTTCCCAACACTACACCACTTGAGGAATGCCTTCTATATCTTTAGAAACGCGTTGAGTAGTGTCAATATGATCAGTCTGTTTGCCCTCATATTTTCTTTGAAGGCCATCTTGTCCTGGTCTATGATCAAGACAAAGATCCCCTAGGGGTAGGAAATCTCAAACCCATGTGGTTCATACCTTTCATTGTGAAATAGGTCTTAGAGAAGGGCACTTACCGTCTGGCTGATTTTGAGGAAAATTCTTTAGCAGAGGCTAGAAATGGGCTCTACCTTAAGAAGTACTACTCTTAGGTTGGTCACTTGGGTGGATTCTTGTACACATGTATAACATTTTATACAATTTTTGTCTTTTTGTCTTATGGATGTGTAGTTATTTATGTCTTATTTTTCACTGTGGCATATGTCAAGTGAATCAGAGGTTTACTTTGTATTTGCAGATGATGCTAGCCAACACACTACGAGGCTTTCTTCCATATCTTGGGTGATTTTTACATCTGGAGGCCAGTTTCTATATTCTAGAGGTATTTGTTTAGGAAACACAACCAACAATGTTTCTGAGTACAACGAAGTGATATAATTTCTACTTGATTCATTGTCATATGGGATTTCTCACCTCTGGGTTTACTTAGATGTTGAATTGGTTGTGTCCCAGTTAAACGGGGTTTATCGATTTTATGATCCCACTCTTCACCAATGATTCTTTAGGGTATGTCTCTTAGAACGATCTTTTGATTTTATTACTTATATTCATGTTCCTAGGATATTTGATCATTTAACATATACTCTTGCTAATCAAGTTTTAGATTGGCATGTTGATCACATGTAAAAATAAAAGCACACATACACATGTAAATACAGTTGTAAAAAATGTTGTCCATAAAATAAGAAAGATGTATATATATGTCCAAAATATTGTCATGAGTACCAAAGTGGGTATGGAATCCTCAAAATTCATCGGTATACATCGTTGGGCTTAAGCTCCCAAAATACATAGTACAAAAAATTCCCTCGGCACGTAAGTGGTCCAACGCTAACTAAGGTCTAGGTCTATTGGCCCTAATATAGTGAACAATGACATTCACAAGATGTCGTAATAACTAGACCCAGGTTCAAGGCACCCCTACTACATGTGGTTGCATAGTTGGGGGGAGATCCTCGATCTTAACCATAGGAACTGCACAAGTGAGAGCAGTAAGGTTCCTCTCCACTCGTCGTAGGAATATGTCAGCCTCTATGGCTAGGGGTCCTCTTACATATTTAGGTCCTCCTATTGTTGTTGTTCATGTCTCTGGTTGAGGATGACACCTACTCCTAACGAAGTAGTCTAGTCGAACAGGTCCCACATCTGTACATAACAGATTCACAAGTTAGTACTATGACACACACATAAAAAGGATATATATGAAAATTAAAAATTTAATAACTTCAAAAATATATGCTACCTATCTAACCATGCTCTTCGTCATGAGGCACATGCATGTCTAGATCTCCGAGGAAGCTAATCCCTACATAGGGATAATCCTTTATAACTAGGATCTCACATTCCCACCAATCAAATAATTTATCATTGAAGGCCTCTACAATCCTTCCTCCACCCTGTCTAGGAAGTAAAACCTCCCACCTTCTCACTATAGGGAAGGAGGCTATATGCCCCCATACTGTCTCTCTAGAATTTATACTAGGCACCCTCTCGAAGAATAAGGAACATAATATGGTACCAAACCTAAATTTATTGTTGGTATGCCTCTGACACTCTGTGAGATATCTCTTCATGCATACTATCATGGTATTACTCCAATCAACGATTTTCACCTCCAAACACTGAACTACACAATGAATATGTGCATGAGAGTCCTAATGGAGTGTTGCAGATCCATTAATCCACCCAATAATGATTATAATCACTCGAAGAGAGTGGCTGACAATCTTGTGAATCGACACCTGAGAACCCACTTTCTCAGTACCATCCTCACAATACTTTTTGATATATTCCTCGATGTTTAATGACCCCAGAGGAAAGATCATCAAGTTGACTAGTTCCCTCTTCTGGAGAGGTTGGTCATGAAGTAAATATCCTCTGTAGTCAGGGTCAGTGATTTACCCTCTAGCATGGAATCTTTTGTATCAGGATCCCAATACTCCACAAGAGTGTTAAGCAACCTCAGTTGTGCCCTCATGAATGGACACTGGAATAATTTCCATAATCCACACTATTTCAATGAGGTGATAGCCATAGGGTACTCCTAGACCAAGATATCTATCTCTGCATGCTCTCTCTCTCCCTCCAATGAACATACATCTTGTCACATACAAAAGGTTGGAGAGGGATTAATGCTTGTGTTTTCTTTTTTCAATACAAAGGAGGTGTACGCAGGTTGTTGACTACACATTCATGTATGTACTCGGGTTGTTTATTACTTTGCCCGAGTACATACATGGGTTGGACTTGGACAACTCGTGTACACACAGACGCGACCCTTTTACAATGACGCACACCTCCCAAATTCAAAAATAAATATAAATGAATAAATTGAAATGAAAGGGGAGGGAATTTATACTTACATGGTCCAAGTAGGGGATTATTTTGTCCACCGTAACTCCCAGAATTCACTCTTTTGACGAAGGTTTTTTTTACTTTTTTGTTAACTTCCAATTTGCAATGGCAAAAATGAGTTGTCCACTTCTATTTATAGACTTGTTTGGCCCTCTTTTCCCTATTTTGGTCCCCTATTTCACTTTCCCTGGCTTGGTGGCTACTCGATTTCACTTTTGATTTATCTATTAGTCGTTCTGGTGGAATTCTCCTTTCGGTTTGGTGATTATTTTTAGGGATTGGTTACATTTACGTCATCCCTTGGTAAAATTTGTTTTTTCCAACTTTTGCATATAAGTTAGGTTTTCACTCCCATCTTTCTTCATCTCATTGTCTTTTCCTATTTTCCATAGGATAGACCCCACCGAAGTGCAACACATAACCTTCTTTGCTTCTTTAGAAGTGTTGTAATTAGGTGGCAAATCCTACTTCTACATGGATGCCCAAGGTAGATCCTTTGCTGCATTTTGGCGTTCATGCTGTCAGTTTTGACTATAGGATTGGGATTCCTTGATTAGTCCCTTCATGATTGCATATCAAAGCCTCATTCTTCTTTCTAATCATCATTCTTGGCCTTACCCTCGGGACTCCTTAATGAGCACGCTTGTTGTTTTTCAAGCTCGATTTAAAATTTGAAAGAAACATCCATTGAGACAATATTTACTATTTTCAATCTCGCCTAGATTACTTGAGAAAAGCATCCCCTTGGAGTCTTCTTTAATCACTTTTCAGACTCTCTGAAATTGAAAATATTACCAAGCGATCTTGTTTCCATTCACGCTCACCAAAATCAAATTTGAAGGAACATATGTCCGACAGTAGTTTACCCCTTTTCGGTCTGGATGGCTAATTTTACGAATAAAGGTATGCTCTAGGAAATTTGGTTGGATAGAAGAGTATTCTCGGGTGTAATTTTAACCCTTTTTTATGCCTGAGGGATTAAATTTTTGAAAAAGGAACATTCTCCTTGGTTTTGGTTTATCACCTTTTTTGAGCCTTGGAGATTACTTATGAAAAGGAACCCCCCCGGAGTCCATAATTAAGCTCTTTTCAGACTCCCTAAAATTGAAAAGATCATCGAGTGACCTTTTTATTTCACACTCGTTAAATTAGTCTAGAAGAATATCTACTTGGCATGAATTTAACTGTTTTTCTAGCCAGTAGATTATTGCAGAAAAAGGTGTGACTCGGGAGATTCATCTCACTGGGAGAGTTATCCTTAGTTAATTTTATACTTTTTCGGGCTAAGCAGACTAAACTCACAAAAAGGTTGTGAGTCCATAGTTAATCTCTTTTCATACTCCTTAAAATTGAAAATATAGCCAAGTGATCTTTTCTTTGTCACACTCGTTAAAATGGTTTTGAAAAGACCTATTTTTGGTGCAAGTTTAACCATTTTTCGAGACGATTCGACTAAATGCGAAAAAGGTACTCCCTGGAGTCTTCTTTAACATTTTTTCAGACTCTCTAAAACATGAAAAAAACATCGATCTTTCCTTCTCTGGGATCGTAAAATTTACATGGAAGGAGTCTTTTTGTGTCATGCTTAATAGCATTGTGGGTCTCATCTTTTCGTCTTTTACCTAATGTCGGCTCCATGTTGCTCTCAACTGAACCTTTGAAGCATTCCTTATATGCAAGCCTTGCAACACTTTTTGCCTCTACAATGTGACGCCTTGACCTATGGAGGATTTTTCATCGAGTGTCCTTATCCTACACATGTCTCCTTGCATTGAGCATCAATATGTTACATGAAATGGGAACCAGTTTCCTTGCTCATGACACTCGTTCTTCCTTTGTAACGTAGCATTCTTTTATTATTTTTCAAGATCATTAAAAAATTGAAAAAGACAAAAAAAAATCAAATATTCCAAAAAGAGGGGAAGGGAAATATACATTATTTTTTCGGCAACAAAGATAGTCACCCTTGGAAAAAGAACATCCTTCCATTTTTTCATCAAGAATTGGGATCTAGTATGAACTTAGAAATTTGTTTTTGCTACATAGATATGTGTCCTCCTCCGTTTGGTTACTCTTCCAAACTTATGGATACTTTGTGGTGCCTCCTGCATCACCGAATTATGCCAATGTTACATTTCCTAAGTCTGATACCCTTTTGTGATTTTGTACAAGGGAATTTTTATCCAACCCAAGTCAACCTTTCTATATTTTGTCTCTTGAATTTCATGATTCAACCATCCCGAGAGTCTAGTCAAGTCTAGATTTAAAATCGACAATGTTCTCTACATGATCATCGATATCCTCCGGTATTTTCTCGACGGCTTGTCGAAGACCTCAGAGTAGTGATTATTACACTCCCATTTTACTCCTCCTGAATTTTAAATATCCTGAAGTTGTTTCTTTCACTATGAAGTCTTCATCTCCAACTACAGGCATCATTATCTTCTTGAAGATGCATATTGAACTTGTATATCTTCGACTGATTTTGAGATGTATATCCATTGTGTATTGTTTATGGCTACACTTTATACATTTATATGGCATGGATCTGTAGTGTACTTGATTGGAAACCATGATCATTTCATCCCGAGCATGGGTATGCTCGCCTCATATAGATAATTATTATTTTGCAGATGGCACCTCTTGAACTCTGGTCCCGGGCTCACTCGACTTCGTGCATTATCACTAATAAAATATATTGTAATGTATTTCAGCTATCAGTTTCTCTTCTGACCTCATACATTAGGGTGAATATGTTATAGACCTAAAATTCCCTACTTATGCATACATGGCATTTTTATTTCTACTTGCACAAATTGAAAATCATTGTTAAGGAACTCTATTTAAAAAAACAATTTTTGGAGCATGTATGCACCCTGATGCATTACTTACCATGTACATATGATTTTTGTATGCTATAAATCCCACATACATATGCTAGATGCATAATAAACTACCCATGTTTACCTTCAAAAGTTGCAAAAAATAAAAAGTTGCAAGGAATTTGGTGGAATTAATGGGATATTGGAGGTTTCCCAACCATTTCACCTGCTATAGCCCATCCCCAAACCGTATAACTATCCTTTTTTCATATAAATCGAGATCTTGGGGTCTCATTGCAAAATCAAGCATTAGAATAGTGACACTATGCCCAAATCCCTTTCCTTCCTTTCCCAAGTATTTGCAACCTTTTTTGAGTCATTGCCTCAACATTCCCTCTCTAGCCATTTTCTCCCATACAATCCCGTTCCTTTCCTTGAAGTGATCAGCTGATTGTGAGAGAAGGCATTTGGAAGGTGCACTTGGAGCATTATTAAGAGGATCCCAAACTAGGGTCATGGAGTGTCGACCTGCAAATGTTTTAATTTCCAATCTTTGA
The DNA here is from genome assembly GCA_010110895.2 of Picea sitchensis. Taxonomy (NCBI): domain Eukaryota; kingdom Viridiplantae; phylum Streptophyta; class Pinopsida; order Pinales; family Pinaceae; genus Picea; species Picea sitchensis. The sequence continues at coordinate 20,282 of SNQJ01S0015103.1, read as the reverse complement.
ATTTTGAATAAAAGAATCTTTTTCCCTGTCCCAAATGATATCTTTATGTCTTTTATTTGTTTTATGCATAATGAGTTATATATAACCCTAATTTATGAATAGATATATAATATTGGTATCCTTGTTTACCTAAGCATTGATGCAGGTTAGAGTTAGGAGGAGACTAGTGTCCAAGGTGTCAAGAGAATGTCAGGTGTCTTCTATCACTTTTTGTTCATCTGTGTGGAATGGTTGGGTTAGTGTAGGAATTAGATTGTCTTTTAAGGGAGCTCATTTATCTTTCTATACTTAGAAACCTAGTATAGTTATAGGGGGATTTCCTCGCTAGCACCAACTTAGGCTCAAACTTGGGAATACATTCCTAGCGCATATTTCATATAGGAGATAAGAATCCATGTAGAATGTAGGGGTTTCTTTGGTTTCCATGTTCTCATATTCCTCTATCTCGATGCTCAATTAATTAGAAATAATATCTCATGAGTTGAATATGATTCCAGATATAACTATTGTATAAGCCAAAGGAATCCAAGCCTTAGATAACTTGGAGCAATCCTTTTCCCTATATAGACGACAAATCAGGGCCATCAGGAGAATGTAGGGTTCTTTGAGGTTCACCATGTTGTACCACCGTGAGGCCCGATTCAAAAATTTATTGTCTTCCCTCCACCAGGATTCCATCAATAGACTATTATTATGGTGTTCATAGAATGCCACAAAAAAATCTGTGTTTACCTTGACTTAAGTGTCCTTAAGTTTGTAATATGTGCTTACTTATGTTGGCAAGAAGATGTTGATACACTATCCATCTTTCTTATTTATCAAGAAATTATTTGTGTCAGCATGATGGATGATCCATTATAGATTTTCCACACATGGTAAAACATGGATCCTAGCTACCACCATATATAATGAAGAATGTATGATGTTCTCAAACATTTGGTCATCCAACTCCATATCCTCTGAGTCGATATGAGGCGTCAATTCTAGGAAATATTTATAATTAATTTTGTTGTATAAATCAAGACAAGGGAGAGGGGTTATCTTAGATGTAGTGATATTGTATGTATCTTTGAAAAGTGGAGGTAGGCTCACTAGCTTCTTCTCAGACATTTTGACCATCAAATATGCCTTTGGGAAAAACTCCAGTTTCTTAGCAGCCGAGTTAGATGCCTCTCTAGCTTGCTCATTTCCTCTCTTCAAGGTCCTCAATGATCAACGAGTTACTGGTTTTTTGGGTGGAATATTTCCATTCTCAATATTTGCAATAAATATAACACAACTCAATCCTTAAGTGAAACTGGATCAAATGTGAGTTATCATGAAACAATTAAACAATTATGCATGAATTATGAAACCGTTCACAAATACATTCAAATAAATATCAGTTAGTCCCTCACACATGAACTCATCACCCTTTAGTACAAAGAATCTACTATAGATCTTAATTTATTTCTTACATCGCATGTTCCAGCCTTCGAAGTAAATGCGATGAGTGAATTGATGATGCGAAGGGACGTTGGAATGGTCTATCAGGGGTTTCAAATGATCGTTTATTGGTGTGCAACATCATTTAAGATCGAGAGTCAATAATTCTACTCACTTGAGGATTTTGGAGACTTACGCATGTTCAAATCATAGATCCCAGTGAATATTAAGGTATAATGTTTTAGTGCATGAGGTTTGATCAAGATACAAAGATGACATCTATTAACCAATCAAAATTATCAAAATGTCTGAAGATGTAAAATCTATAGATGGATGATATTGATGTGTTCGGAGGTCTTTGGAGAGACCCAAATGATGGCCCAAACTTCTCATCAATCATCATTGATCAGACATCAGCAAGGGGAGGAGCACCTGCTAAAGGACAAGTTTTTTCTTTTTCTGATATGTCAATGCCAACAACTATTGGTGTTCAACATTGACCTCATTGTTTGAACTTTTTCTTGTGAACAACATTTTGTGTTGATGACCAATCTTAATCCATGTCAATGAATACCTCTTGGATTTTACGGTAAGTGTTTGTTCATTGATATCGATGACACCTAACATTCTTGGTGTTGTCCCTTTTATGAGTGAGATGCACATTTGTGTGACTTCTATTTGAAACAATCGATGCCAGATGTTACTCGCCATCGGTGTACTTGAGAATGCGATGAACGGTTTTATTTTTGTACTGGTTTGGTCGATGCCCAATATTTATCAACATAGGCATATTAGAGAAGTTATCGTTGGGTGTCATATAACTTTTATTCTAGTAATTATGTTGAAGACATTTCTAGGAAAATCATTATCTTATGGTTTTTTGGTCTTGTGAAAAATATGATATTTTTTTTTTTTGGATTTTCTTGGTTTTGTAGAGACAAGTCAAACCTTAAGAACAATGAATAGACCATGAAAAAATTGTAAATATGCAACTTACAAAAAATCAAAAGAAGTTATTCCAAACGATAAAATAAAAATTGGTACCCAAAAATTGAAAATTTTACGGGTGTGTTGAGTGCTCAACAGGTCGTAGATAGTCATGGGTTCTTCTTAAGCGAGGCTATGAGAGAGAGTTGACTTATTACACCAACATTGTGGTTGATGTAATCAAGGATGATACATGGGGATAGTTTACTTGTTAATGGAATGAGAGCGAGCCCTATTGGGAGAGGAAACATTTTGGACCTTCTCTTTAAATCTTGACCGTCAAACCCCAGGCTAAGAGATCTCATCCTTTCATTAGAATGGTGTTAGTCGGAGTGAGTTGTTTACTTGAAGGGGATACACTCTCATGGGAGGAAATATGAAAGAGAAACAAATCCATATATTCATTCGGAGAATAACCTCGGTTGTTGGATCAAAATTGGATGAGGTATAATGGGAGGAACTCCGAGGAATGATCTGGATCGTTGATGGGTGAGTTGGTGTGATGTAACGCGAGTCATCAAATCTCAAAGATGTTATTTCATAGAAGTGTTTTCGGAAGTATCAAGGAAGGTTTCTGATAGGGGAGTCTGATAGTATTTCGAACTACAAGTTCATATGGAGTATAACAATGTTTCATAATATGATTTTGGAGGGATTCTGACATTTTTTCAGACTATGAGTTAGGAGGGAGCCCGACAATTCTTTGAATTGTGATTTTCGGGGAATTTGTGTAGCTCTAAATTGAAGTTTTCTGAAATGAAAGACTCAGACAAAGAGTTTCGGCAGGCCTACGGAGGTCTAGCTACATCTTTTCAATGCCCATATTATCAATGGTTCATATTGCTTTCGATTTGACATCGATGATGCAGATTAAACATACACAAAATTGTTCCACAGTTTCAAAAAAAAAAAAAAAAAGGTCTGGAGCCATTTTCTAATTTTGACCATAACTAGAGTAAATTACATCATATTAGGATGAAAATTATATTTGTTTTCCGCAAGGAGGATATATACAAAAGTGGTAGAAAGAGTCATTGTCCATTTCTTCTTGGATTTCTCAAAAATTGCAAAATAGTGGATTTTAAAGATCTGGGTCCAAATCATTGGCATAGGTCCAGATTAATTTGAAATTCATGGAGAGAGTCCAGAAAGTAGACACTAAAATAACACACGAAGGAACTGGATAAATCTTGAGGGGATTGGAATTGGGATGCTGAAACAGGCTAAAATCCATTATTCTGGGCCACTTTTTTGGGATTTTTAAGATTTTCGGAGGAAAAGTGACCCCAGATCACAAAAATAGAAAATTTTACTTACTCAATATTTTATATACTCATCAAGAAAAACAAATTTTATTTAGTTAAATATTTGTATAAGTGCACATATTGAGAGATAACTAGTTTTACCAAAAATTTCAAGTCTAGAAAAAGAGGTGAAAAGAAGAAAAGTTGTCATTTCCAGATTCCTTTCGTTTTTTAATGGAGCATTAGATTGAAAATTTGAGAGTTTTTATGAATTATTTCTAATTATAATTATTTATGCCTCATACAAATTTTTCTATAGTTCCTAACATATTTTCTTTTGTAGATGACCATACTTGGCATTTCAATAAAATTACACTAGTGGAGAAAATGGATAAATGGGGTGATGTTATCCACAAATTTGGTCATTATGATGATTTCATGATGATGTGATGATGATGGAAAATCCAACTCTTTACTAAGAACACTTTCCTGAGAGAAGTTACATTTGTCTACTTCCAGAAATCATGTTTTTAAGGATGTTCGCAGGCTACCTGTATATCTGACTGCGAGAATGCCTGATTCTCGTAGGCTGCTTTAAGTTGGGGTGCGAACTTCTCGCACTGTACTCATTGTTAGGGTGCGAACATGTTCTTAAAGGGGAAAAAGATAATAATCTCGAACCTTCTAGAAGGGTGAGTTGGCTTTCGAATGGTTATTCAGGTGCTGGCATTCCAGATATCTTGGGATCATTCCCTATCCAAGTAACTAATCTATATTCTCCTATATATTGAGGTAATTTCTCATGGAAAGGGTTAAGCAAACAAACAACAAGCTAGCTAGAGATTTATTTGAGAATTAGTGCAAGACTGTATGGAGGATTGATGCTACAGCAGCAAGAGACAACAGTAAGGTCATCACAAGTGGTTGATTTTCTTCATGCATGAGCAAGTGTGTGTGTCAGAGCTAGGAGCCATCGAAAGGAGACCTACGACATCAAGTCTCAGGTTGTAAGTTTCACTTTCAATTAATTCAATACAACAATATGTCCCTTTCCCATAAAGATGATGTCACTTTATTACATACTTCCTTGATCATATGTATAGACTAGCCATTGAATATATTAATCCGCCTTTACTTCGATTGGTTCGTTTTGTTGTGATCTGGATGGGACGAGAGCATTGGAGCGAAGCTTGGAACAACAAATATCTAAGGAAAGCATTCATAAGGTATGTCCAAGATCCTCATCTCTTAGTTCATTCAATAGGCTAGATCTAGGGAAAGTGTATTATTCTGTCTTGTTTTGTTCTAGATCCAGGTGGATCTAGGGAGATCGGTTCGTGTCAACACTTACAGATTTATCCTATAACAAAATTGGCGACTCCACTGGGGATCTATTCCCTTTTTCTTTATGGTTTTTTGAATTTTCTGTGGCCATTTGCTCTGTTTGCATTTTTCTTTTGATTTGTCATTCTTTGAGTCCTCAGGATACCCTGAGAGACCTTCTGGGTCTATAAGCCAGTTTGAATTTTGCTTGCTCTTTCAAAATTTTCATTAGTTTTAGGGATTCTCACATTGTGTCCATTGACAGCCTGTGAGAACCTTTAAAGTTCTCACTCTGCATATATATTTCAGTGCGAATAGTTCGCACTTTGCATCAAAGTGGCCTGCGAGAACACTAGCTTCTCGCACTGTGTTCCACACTGGCCTGCGAACATATTTTTTGAAAATTTTGAATTCAAGTTTTGACTCTGTCAATTGCTCATATATGTTGATTTACACCTCTTTGGCTTATTGAATCAGTGACTTACATATCTTTTGCTTTAGTTGGCTTGCTGGAACTGATCTAGGGTTTCTAGGTTTTTGCTTGCCT